>JAWNPD010000477.1:0-108161 GCA_035045305.1 Drosophila maculinotata
AAAATAATTAACTTGAAATGTAGAATTAAACTAGATGCCAAATTATGACCAAAATGTCTTCGATATTGAAAATCGGCTTAGATTTGGCAAAGTTGCGGCAATTCGAAGTCTGGGAATGTTATTTCAAAATTGGTAAGGGTTCCCCCTTATGATTTTTTCGCAAAAAATACACAATTATTTTTTTGCAAGAATTGATAAACTTGAGATGTAGAATTAAACTAGATGCCAAATTATGATCAAAATGGCTTCGATATTGAAAATCGGCTGAGATTTGGCAAAGTTGCGGCAATTCGAAGTCTGGGGATGGCATTTCAAAACTGGTGAGGGTTCCCCCTTATGCTTTTTTCGCAAAAAATACACAATTTTTTTTTTCAAAAATTAATAAACTTGAAATGAAGAATTAAACTAGATGCCAAATTATGATCAAAATGGCTTCGATATTGAAAATCGGCTTAGATTTGGCAAAGTTGTGGCAATTCGAAGTCTGGGATTGTAATTTCAAAATTTGTAAGGGTTCCCCCTTATGATTTTTTCGCAAAAAATACACAATTATTTTTTTGCAAAAATTAATAAACTTGAGATGTAGAATTAAACTAGATGTTAAATTATGCTCAAAATGGCTTCGATATTAAAAATCGGCTTAGATTTGGCAAAGTTGCGGCAATTAGAAGTCTGGGGATGGCATTTCAAAATTGGTGAGGGTTCCCCCTTATGCTTTTTTCGCAAAAAATACACAATTTTTTTTTCAAAAATTAATAAACTTGAGATGTAGAATTAAACTAGATGCCAAATTATGATCAAAATGGCCTCGATATTGACAATCGGTTTATATTTGATAAAGTTGTGGCAATTCGAAGTCTGGGAATGTCATTTGAAAATTGGTAAGGGTTCCGCCTTATGCTTTTTTCGCCAAAAAAAAATATATTTTTTTTTCAAAAATGTATAAACTTGAGATGAAGGATTAAACTAGATGCCAAATTATGATCAAAATGGCTTCGATATTGAAAATCGGCTTAGATTTGGCAAAGTTGTGGCAATTCGAAGTCTGGGAATGTAATTTCAAAATTGGTAAGGGTTCCCCCTTATGATTTTTTCGCAAAAAAAACACAATTATTTTTTTTAAAAAAATAATTAACTTGAAATGTAGAATTAAACTAGATGCCAAATTATGATCAAAATGGCTTCGATATTGAAAATCGGCTTAGATTTGGCAAAGTTGTGGCAATTCGAAGTCTGGGAATGTTATTTCAAAATTGGTAAGGGTTCCCCCTTATGATTTTTTCGCAAAAAATACACAATTATTTTTTTGCAAGAATTGATAAACTTGAGATGTAGAATTAAACTAGATGCCAAATTATGATCAAAATGGCTTCGATATTGAAAATCGGCTGAGATTTGGCAAAGTTGCGGCAATTCGAAGTCTGGGGATGGCATTTCAAAACTGGTGAGGGTTCCCCCTTATGCTTTTTTCGCAAAAAATACACAATTTTTTTTTCAAAAATTAATAAACTTGAAACGAAGAATTAAACTAGATGCCAAATTATGATCAAAATGGCTTCGATATTGAAAATCGGCTTAGATTTGGCAAAGTTGTGGCAATTCGAAGTCTGGGATTGTAATTTCAAAATTTGTAAGGGTTCCCCCTTATAATTTTTTCGCAAAAAATACACAATTATTTTTTTGCAAAAATTAATAAACTTGAGATGCAGAATTAAACTAGATGTTAAATTATGATCAAAATGGCTTCGATATTGAAAATCGGCTGAGATTTGGCAAAGTTGCGGCAATTAGAAGTCTGGGGATGGCATTTCAAAATTGGTGAGGGTTCCCCCTTATGCTTTTTTCGCAAAAAATACACAATTTTTTTTTTCAAAAATTAATAAACTTGAGATGTAGAATTAAACTAGATGCCAAATTATGATCAAAATGGCCTCGATATTGACAATCGGTTTATATTTGATAAAGTTGTGGCAATTCGAAGTCTGGGAATGTCATTTGAAAATTGGTAAGGGTTCCGCCTTATGCTTTTTTCGCCAAAAAAAAATATATTTTTTTTTCAAAAATGTATAAACTTGAGATGAAGGATTAAACTAGATGCCAAATTATGATCAAAATGGCTTCGATATTGAAAATCGGCTTAGATTTGGCAAAGTTGTGGCAATTCGAAGTCTGGGAATGTAATTTCAAAATTGGTAAGGGTTCCCCCTTATGATTTTTTCGCAAAAGAAACACAATTATTTTTTTTAAAAAATTAATAAACTTGAAATGTAGAATTAAACTAGATGCCAAATTATGATCAAAATGGCTTCGATATTGAAAATCGGCTTAGATTTGGCAAAGTTGTGGCAATTCGAAGTCTGGGATTGTAATTTCAAAATTTGTAAGGGTTCCCCCTTATGATTTTTTCGCAAAAAATACACAATTATTTTTTTGCAAAAATTAATAAACTTGAGATGTAGAATTAAACTAGATGCCAAATTATGATCAAAATGGCTTCGATATTGAAAATCGGCTGAGATTTGGCAAAGTTGCGGCAATTAGAAGTCTGGGGATGGCATTTCAAAATTGGTGAGGGTTCCCCCTTATGATTTTTTTCGCAAAAAATACACAATTTTTTTTTTCAAAAATTAATAAACTTGAGATTTAGAATTAAACAGATGCCAAATTATGATCAGAACGGCTTCGATATTGACAATCGGCTTAGATTTGACAAAGTTGTGGCAATTCGAAGTCTGGGAATGTCATTTGAAAATTGGTAAGGGTTCCCCCTTATGCTTTTTTCGCCAAAAAAAAAAACATTTTTTTTTTCAAAAATGTATAAACTTGAGATGTAGAATTAAACTAGATGCCAAATTATGATCAAAATGGCTTCGATATTGAAAATCAGCTGAGATTTGGCAAAGTTGCGGCAATTAGAAGTCTGGGGATGGCATTTCGAAATTGGTGAGGGTTCCCCCTTATGCTTTTTTCGCAAAAAATACACAATTTTTTTTTCAAAAATTAATAAACTTGAGATATGGAATTAAACTAGATGCCAAATTATGATCAAAATTGCCTCGATATTGACAATCGGTTTAGATTTGATAAAGTTGTGGCAATTCGAAGTCTGGGAATGTCATTTGAAAATTGGTAAGGGTTCCCCCTTATGCTTTTTTCGCCAAAAAAAAAATATTTTTTTTTTTCAAAAATGTATAAATTTGAGATGTAGGATTAAACTAGATGCCAAATTATGATCAAAATGGCTTCGATATTGAAAATCAGCTGAGATTTGGCAAAGTTGCGGCAATTAGAAGTCTGGGGATGGCATTTCAAAATTGGTGAGGGTTCCCCCTTATGCTTTTTTCGCAAAAAATACACAATTTTTTTTTCAAAAATTAATAAACTTGAGATATGGAATTAAACTAGATGCCAAATTATGATCAAAATTGCCTCATTATTGACAATCGGTTTAGATTTGATAAAGTTGTGGCAATTCGAAGTCTGGGAATGTCATTTGAAAATTGGTAAGGGTTCCCCCTTATGCTTTTTTCGCCAAATAAAAAATATTTTTTTTTTTCAAAAATGTATAAATTTGAGATGTAGGATTAAACTAGATGCCAAATTATGATCAAAATGGCTTCGATATTGAAAATCGGCTTAGATTTGGCAAAGTTGTGGCAATTCGAAGTCTGGGATTGTAATTTCAAAATTTGTAAGGGTTCTCCCTTATGATTTTTTCGCAAAAAATACACAGTTATTTATTTGCAAAAATTAATAAACTTGAGATGTAGAATTAAACTAGATGCCAAATTATGATCGAAATGGCTTCGATATTGAAAATCGGCTTAGATTTGGCAAAGTTGTGGCAATTCGAAGTCTGGGAATGTCATTTGAAAATTGGTAAGGGTTCCGCCTTATGCTTTTTTCGCCAAAAAAAAATATATTTTTTTTTCAAAAATGTATAAACTTGAGATGAAGGATTAAACTAGATGCCAAATTATGATCAAAATGGCTTCGATATTGAAAATCGGCTTAGATTTGGCAAAGTTGTGGCAATTCGAAGTCTGGGAATGTAATTTCAAAATTGGTAAGGGTTCCCCCTTATGATTTTTTCGCAAAAAAAACACAATTATTTTTTTTAAAAAATTAATAAACTTGAAATGTAGAATTAAACTAGATGCCAAATTATGATCAAAATGGCTTCGATATTGAAAATCGGCTTAGATTTGGCAAAGTTGTGGCAATTCGAAGTCTGGGATTGTAATTTCAAAATTTGTAAGGGTTCCCCCTTATGATTTTTTCGCAAAAAATACACAATTATTTTTTTGCAAAAATTAATAAACTTGAGATGTAGAATTAAACTAGATGCCAAATTATGATCAAAATGGCTTCGATATTGAAAATCGGCTGAGATTTGGCAAAGTTGCGGCAATTAGAAGTCTGGGGATGGCATTTCAAAATTGGTGAGGGTTCCCCCTTATGATTTTTTCGCAAAAAATACACAATTTTTTTTTTCAAAAATTAATAAACTTGAGATTTAGAATTAAACAGATGCCAAATTATGATCAGAACGGCTTCGATATTGACAATCGGCTTAGATTTGACAAAGTTGTGGCAATTCGAAGTCTGGGAATGTCATTTGAAAATTGGTAAGGGTTCCCCCTTATGCTTTTTTCGCCAAAAAAAAAAACATTTTTTTTTTTCAAAAATGTATAAACTTGAGATGTAGAATTAAACTAGATGCCAAATTATGATCAAAATGGCTTCGATATTGAAAATCAGCTGAGATTTGGCAAAGTTGCGGCAATTAGAAGTCTGGGGATGGCATTTCAAAATTGGTGAGGGTTCCCCCTTATGCTTTTTTCGCAAAAAATACACAATTTTTTTTTTCAAAAATTAATAAACTTGAGATGTAGAATTAAACTAGATGCCAAATTATGATCAAAATTGCCTCGATATTGACAATCGGTTTAGATTTGATAAAGTTGTGGCAATTCGAAGTCTGGGAATGTCATTTGAAAATTGGTAAGGGTTCCCCCTTATGCTTTTTTCGCCAAATAAAAAATATTTTTTTTTTCAAAAATGTATAAATTTGAGATGTAGGATTAAACTAGATGCCAAATTATGATCAAAATGGCTTCGATATTGAAAATCAGCTGAGATTTGGCAAAGTTGCGGCAATTAGAAGTCTGGGGATGGCATTTCAAAATTGGTGAGGGTTCCCCCTTATGCTTTTTTCGCAAAAAATACACAATTTTTTTTTCAAAAATTAATAAACTTGAGATATGGAATTAAACTAGATGCCAAATTATGATCAAAATTGCCTCGATATTGACAATCGGTTTAGATTTGATAAAGTTGTGGCAATTCGAAGTCTGGGAATGTCATTTGAAAATTGGTAAGGGTTCCCCCTTATGCTTTTTTCGCCAAATAAAAAATATTTTTTTTTTCAAAAATGTATAAATTTGAGATGTAGGATTAAACTAGATGCCAAATTATGATCAAAATGGCTTCGATATTGAAAATCAGCTGAGATTTGGCAAAGTTGCGGCAATTAGAAGTCTGGGGATGGCATTTCAAAATTGGTGAGGGTTCCCCCTTATGCTTTTTTCGCAAAAAATACACAATTTTTTTTTCAAAAATTAATAAACTTGAGATATGGAATTAAACTAGATGCCAAATTATGATCAAAATTGCCTCATTATTGACAATCGGTTTAGATTTGATAAAGTTGTGGCAATTCGAAGTCTGGGAATGTCATTTGAAAATTGGTAAGGGTTCCCCCTTATGCTTTTTTCGCCAAATAAAAAATATTTTTTTTTTTCAAAAATGTATAAATTTGAGATGTAGGATTAAACTAGATGCCAAATTATGATCAAAATGGCTTCGATATTGAAAATCGGCTTAGATTTGGCAAAGTTGTGGCAATTCGAAGTCTGGGATTGTAATTTCAAAATTTGTAAGGGTTCTCCCTTATGATTTTTTCGCAAAAAATACACAGTTATTTATTTGCAAAAATTAATAAACTTGAGATGTAGAATTAAACTAGATGCCAAATTATGATCGAAATGGCTTCGATATTGAAAATCGGCTTAGATTTGGCAAAGTTGTGGCAATTCGAAGTCTGGGAATGTCATTTGAAAATTGGTAAGGGTTCCGCCTTATGCTTTTTTCGCCAAAAAAAAATATATTTTTTTTTCAAAAATGTATAAACTTGAGATGAAGGATTAAACTAGATGCCAAATTATGATCAAAATGGCTTCGATATTGAAAATCGGCTTAGATTTGGCAAAGTTGTGGCAATTCGAAGTCTGGGAATGTAATTTCAAAATTGGTAAGGGTTCCCCCTTATGATTTTTTCGCAAAAAAAACACAATTATTTTTTTTAAAAAATTAATAAACTTGAAATGTAGAATTAAACTAGATGCCAAATTATGATCAAAATGGCTTCGATATTGAAAATCGGCTTAGATTTGGCAAAGTTGTGGCAATTCGAAGTCTGGGATTGTAATTTCAAAATTTGTAAGGGTTCCCCCTTATGATTTTTTCGCAAAAAATACACAATTATTTTTTTGCAAAAATTAATAAACTTGAGATGTAGAATTAAACTAGATGCCAAATTATGATCAAAATGGCTTCGATATTGAAAATCGGCTGAGATTTGGCAAAGTTGCGGCAATTAGAAGTCTGGGGATGGCATTTCAAAATTGGTGAGGGTTCCCCCTTATGATTTTTTCGCAAAAAATACACAATTTTTTTTTTCAAAAATTAATAAACTTGAGATTTAGAATTAAACAGATGCCAAATTATGATCAGAACGGCTTCGATATTGACAATCGGCTTAGATTTGACAAAGTTGTGGCAATTCGAAGTCTGGGAATGTCATTTGAAAATTGGTAAGGGTTCCCCCTTATGCTTTTTTCGCCAAAAAAAAAAAACATTTTTTTTTTTCAAAAATGTATAAACTTGAGATGTAGAATTAAACTAGATGCCAAATTATGATCAAAATGGCTTCGATATTGAAAATCAGCTGAGATTTGGCAAAGTTGCGGCAATTAGAAGTCTGGGGATGGCATTTCAAAATTGGTGAGGGTTCCCCCTTATGCTTTTTTCGCAAAAAATACACAATTTTTTTTTCAAAAATTAATAAACTTGAGATATGGAATTAAACTAGATGCCAAATTATGATCAAAATTGCCTCGATATTGACAATCGGTTTAGATTTGATAAAGTTGTGGCAATTCGAAGTCTGGGAATGTCATTTGAAAATTGGTAAGGGTTCCCCCTTATGCTTTTTTCGCCAAATAAAAAATATTTTTTTTTTCAAAAATGTATAAATTTGAGATGTAGGATTAAACTAGATGCCAAATTATGATCAAAATGGCTTCGATATTGAAAATCAGCTGAGATTTGGCAAAGTTGCGGCAATTAGAAGTCTGGGGATGGCATTTCAAAATTGGTGAGGGTTCCCCCTTATGCTTTTTTCGCAAAAAATACACAATTTTTTTTTCAAAAATTAATAAACTTGAGATATGGAATTAAACTAGATGCCAAATTATGATCAAAATTGCCTCGATATTGACAATCGGTTTAGATTTGATAAAGTTGTGGCAATTCGAAGTCTGGGAATGTCATTTGAAAATTGGTAAGGGTTCCCCCTTATGCTTTTTTCGCCAAATAAAAAATATTTTTTTTTTCAAAAATGTATAAATTTGAGATGTAGGATTAAACTAGATGCCAAATTATGATCAAAATGGCTTCGATATTGAAAATCGGCTTAGATTTGGCAAAGTTGTGGCAATTCGAAGTCTGGGATTGTAATTTCAAAATTTGTAAGGGTTCTCCCTTATGATTTTTTCGCAAAAAATACACAGTTATTTATTTGCAAAAATTAATAAACTTGAGATGTAGAATTAAACTAGATGCCAAATTATGATCGAAATGGCTTCGATATTGAAAATCGGCTTAGATTTGGCAAAGTTGTGGCAATTCGAAGTCTGGGATTGTAATTTCAAAATTTGTAAGGGTTCCCCCTTATGATTTTTTCGCAAAAAAAACACAATTATTTTTTTTAAAAAATTAATAAACTTGAAATGTAGAATTAAACTAGATGCCAAATTATGATCAAAATGGCTTCGATATTGAAAATCGGCTTAGATTTGGCAAAGTTGTGGCAATTCGAAGTCTGGGATTGTAATTTCAAAATTTGTAAGGGTTCCCCCTTATGATTTTTGCGCAAAAAAAACACAATTATTTTTTTTAAAAAATTAATAAACTTGAAATGTAGAATTAAACTAGATGCCAAATTATGATCAAAATGGCTTCGATATTGAAAATCGGCTGAGATTTGGCAAAGTTGCGGCAATTAGAAGTCTGGGGATGGCATTTCAAAATTGGTGAGGGTTCCCCCTTATGATTTTTTCGCAAAAAATACACAATTTTTTTTTTCAAAAATTAATAAACTTGAGATGTAGAATTAAACAGATGCCAAATTATGATCAGAACGGCTTCGATATTGACAATCGGCTTAGATTTGACAAAGTTGTGGCAATTCGAAGTCTGGGAATGTCATTTGAAAATTGGTAAGGGTTCCCCCTTATGCTTTTTTCGCCAAAAAAAAAACATTTTTTTTTTCAAAAATGTATAAACTTGAGATGTAGAATTAAACTAGATGCCAAATTATGATCAAAATGGCTTCGATATTGAAAATCGGCTGAGATTTGGCAAAGTTGCGGCAATTAGAAGTCTGGGGATGGCATTTCAAAATTGGTGAGGGTTCCCCCTTATGCTTTTTTCGCAAAAAATACACAATTTTTTTTTCAAAAATTAATAAACTTGAGATATGGAATTAAACTAGTTGCCAAATTATGATCAAAATGGCCTCGATATTGACAATCGGTTTAGATTTGATAAAGTTGTGGCAATTCGAAGTCTGGGAATGTCATTTGAAAATTGGTAAGGGTTCCCCCTTATGCTTTTTTCGCCAAATAAAAAATATTTTTTTTTTCAAAAATGTATAAACTTGAGATGTAGGATTAAACTAGATGCCAAATTATGATCAAAATGGCTTCGATATTGAAAATCGGCTTAGATTTGGCAAAGCTGTGGCAATTCGAAGTCTGGGAATGTAATTTCAAAATTGGTAAGGGTTCCCCCTTATGATTTTTTCGCAAAAAATACACAATTATTTTTTTTTAAAAATTAATAAACTTGAAATGAAGAATTAAACTAGATGCCAAATTATGATCAAAATGGCTTCGATATTGAAAATCGGCTTAGATTTGGCAAAGTTGTGGCAATTCGAAGTCTGGGATTGTAATTTCAAAATTTGTAAGGGTTCCCCCTTATGATTTTTTCGCAAAAAATAAACAATTATTTTTTTGCAAAAATTAATAAACTTGAGATGTAGAATTAAACTAGATGCCAAATTATGATCAAAATGGATTCGATATTGAAAATCGGCTGAGATTTGGCAAAGTTGCGGCAATTAGAAGTCTGGGGATGGCATTTCAAAATTGGTGAGGGTTCCCCCTTATGCTTTTTTCGCAAAAAATACACAATTTTTTTTTTCAAAAATTAATAAACTTGAGATGTAGAATTAAACTAGATGCCAAATTATGATCAAAATGGCCTCGATATTGACAATCGGTTTATATTTGATAAAGTTGTGGCAATTCGAAGTCTGGGAATGTCATTTGAAAATTGGTAAGGGTTCCCCCTTATGCTTTTTTCGCCAAAAAAAAAAACATTTTTTTTTTCAAAAATGTATAAACTTGAGATGTAGAATTAAACTAGATGCCAAATTATGATCAAAATGGCTTCGATATTGAAAATCGGCTGAGATTTGGCAAAGTTGCGGCAATTAGAAGTCTGGGGATGGCATTTCAAAATTGGTGAGGGTTCCCCCTTATGCTTTTTTCGCAAAAAATACACAATTATTTTTTTGCAAGAATTGATAAACTTGAGATGTAGAATTAAACTAGATGCCAAATTATGATCAAAATGGCTTCGATATTGAAAATCGGCTGAGATTTGGCAAAGTTGTGGCAATTCGAAGTCTGGGAATGTAATTTCAAAATTTGTAAGGGTTCCCCCTTATGATTTTTTCGCAAAAAATACACAATTATTTTTTTTAAAAAAATAATTAACTTGAAATGTAGAATTAAACTAGATGCCAAATTATGATCAAAATGGCTTCGATATTGAAAATCGGCTTAGATTTGGCAAAGTTGTGGCAATTCGAAGTCTGGGAATGTAATTTCAAAATTGGTAAGGGTTCCCCCTTATGATTTTTTCGCAAAAAATACACAATTATTTTTTTTAAAAAAATAATTAACTTGAAATGTAGAATTAAACTAGATGCCAAATTATGATCAAAATGGCTTCGATATTGAAAATCGGCTGAGATTTGGCAAAGTTGTGGCAATTCGAAGTCTGGGAATGTCATTTGAAAATTGGTAAGGGTTCCCCCTTATGCTTTTTTCGCCAAATAAAAAATATTTTTTTTTTTCAAAAATGTATAAACTTGAGATGTATGATTAAACTAGATGCCAAATTATGATCAAAATGGCTTCGATATTGAAAATCGGCTTAGATTTGGCAAAGTTGTGGCAATTCGAAGTCTGGGAATGTAATTTCAAAATTGGTAAGGGTTCCCCCTTATGATTTTTTCGCAAAAAATACACAATTATTTTTTTGCAAGAATTGATAAACTTGAGATGTAGAATTAAACTAGATGCCAAATTATGATCAAAATGGCTTCGATATTGAAAATCGGCTGAGATTTGGCAAAGTTGCGGCAATTCGAAGTCTGGGGATGGCATTTCAAAATTTGTAAGGGTTCCCCTTATGATTTTTTCGCAAAAACAACCCAATTATTTTTTTTAAAAAATTAATAAACTTGTAATGTAGAATTAAACTAGATGCCAAATTATGATCAAAATGGCTTCGATATTGAAAATCGGCTTAGATTTGGCAAAGTTGTGGCAATTCGAAGTCTGGGATTGTAATTTCAAAATTTGTAAGGGTTCCCCCTTATAATTTTTTCGCAAAAAATACACAATTATTTTTTTCAAAAATTAATAAACTTGAGATGTAGAATTAAACTAGATGCCAAATTATGATCAAAATGGCCTCGATATTGACAATCGGTTTATATTTGATAAAGTTGTGGCAATTCGAAGTCTGGGAATGTCATTTGAAAATTGGTAAGGGTTCCGCCTTATGCTTTTTTCGCCAAAAAAAAAATATATTTTTTTTTCAAAAATGTATAAACTTGAGATGAAGGATTAAACTAGATGCCAAATTATGATCAAAATGGCTTCGATATTGAAAATCGGCTTAGATTTGGCAAAGTTGTGGCAATTCGAAGTCTGGGAATGTAATTTCAAAATTGGTAAGGGTTCCCCCTTATGATTTTTTCGCAAAAAAAACACAATTATTTTTTTTAAAAAAATAATTAACTTGAAATGTAGAATTAAACTAGATGCCAAATTATGATCAAAATGGCTTCGATATTGAAAATCGGCTTAGATTTGGCAAAGTTGTGGCAATTCGAAGTCTGGGAATGTTATTTCAAAATTGGTAAGGGTTCCCCCTTATGATTTTTTCGCAAAAAATACACAATTATTTTTTTGCAAGAATTGATAAACTTGAGATGTAGAATTAAACTAGATGCCAAATTATGATCAAAATGGCTTCGATATTGAAAATCGGCTGAGATTTGGCAAAGTTGCGGCAATTCGAAGTCTGGGGATGGCATTTCAAAACTGGTGAGGGTTCCCCCTTATGCTTTTTTCGCAAAAAATACACAATTTTTTTTTTCAAAAATTAATAAACTTGAAACGAAGAATTAAACTAGATGCCAAATTATGATCAAAATGGCTTCGATATTGAAAATCGGCTTAGATTTGGCAAAGTTGTGGCAATTCGAAGTCTGGGATTGTAATTTCAAAATTTGTAAGGGTTCCCCCTTATAATTTTTTCGCAAAAAATACACAATTATTTTTTTGCAAAAATTAATAAACTTGAGATGCAGAATTAAACTAGATGTTAAATTATGATCAAAATGGCTTCGATATTGAAAATCGGCTGAGATTTGGCAAAGTTGCGGCAATTAGAAGTCTGGGGATGGCATTTCAAAATTGGTGAGGGTTCCCCCTTATGCTTTTTTCGCAAAAAATACACAATTTTTTTTTTCAAAAATTAATAAACTTGAGATGTAGAATTAAACTAGATGCCAAATTATGATCAAAATGGCCTCGATATTGACAATCGGTTTATATTTGATAAAGTTGTGGCAATTCGAAGTCTGGGAATGTCATTTGAAAATTGGTAAGGGTTCCGCCTTATGCTTTTTTCGCCAAAAAAAAATATATTTTTTTTTCAAAAATGTATAAACTTGAGATGAAGGATTAAACTAGATGCCAAATTATGATCAAAATGGCTTCGATATTGAAAATCGGCTTAGATTTGGCAAAGTTGTGGCAATTCGAAGTCTGGGAATGTAATTTCAAAATTGGTAAGGGTTCCCCCTTATGATTTTTTCGCAAAAGAAACACAATTATTTTTTTTAAAAAATTAATAAACTTGAAATGTAGAATTAAACTAGATGCCAAATTATGATCAAAATGGCTTCGATATTGAAAATCGGCTTAGATTTGGCAAAGTTGTGGCAATTCGAAGTCTGGGATTGTAATTTCAAAATTTGTAAGGGTTCCCCCTTATGATTTTTTCGCAAAAAATACACAATTATTTTTTTGCAAAAATTAATAAACTTGAGATGTAGAATTAAACTAGATGCCAAATTATGATCAAAATGGCTTCGATATTGAAAATCGGCTGAGATTTGGCAAAGTTGCGGCAATTAGAAGTCTGGGGATGGCATTTCAAAATTGGTGAGGGTTCCCCCTTATGATTTTTTCGCAAAAAATACACAATTTTTTTTTTCAAAAATTAATAAACTTGAGATTTAGAATTAAACAGATGCCAAATTATGATCAGAACGGCTTCGATATTGACAATCGGCTTAGATTTGACAAAGTTGTGGCAATTCGAAGTCTGGGAATGTCATTTGAAAATTGGTAAGGGTTCCCCCTTATGCTTTTTTCGCCAAAAAAAAAACATTTTTTTTTTCAAAAATGTATAAACTTGAGATGTAGAATTAAACTAGATGCCAAATTATGATCAAAATGGCTTCGATATTGAAAATCAGCTGAGATTTGGCAAAGTTGCGGCAATTAGAAGTCTGGGGATGGCATTTCAAAATTGGTGAGGGTTCCCCCTTATGCTTTTTTCGCAAAAAATACACAATTTTTTTTTCAAAAATTAATAAACTTGAGATATGGAATTAAACTAGATGCCAAATTATGATCAAAATTGCCTCGATATTGACAATCGGTTTAGATTTGATAAAGTTGTGGCAATTCGAAGTCTGGGAATGTCATTTGAAAATTGGTAAGGGTTCCCCCTTATGCTTTTTTCGCCAAAAAAAAAATATTTTTTTTTTTCAAAAATGTATAAATTTGAGATGTAGGATTAAACTAGATGCCAAATTATGATCAAAATGGCTTCGATATTGAAAATCAGCTGAGATTTGGCAAAGTTGCGGCAATTAGAAGTCTGGGGATGGCATTTCAAAATTGGTGAGGGTTCCCCCTTATGCTTTTTTCGCAAAAAATACACAATTTTTTTTTCAAAAATTAATAAACTTGAGATATGGAATTAAACTAGATGCCAAATTATGATCAAAATTGCCTCATTATTGACAATCGGTTTAGATTTGATAAAGTTGTGGCAATTCGAAGTCTGGGAATGTCATTTGAAAATTGGTAAGGGTTCCCCCTTATGCTTTTTTCGCCAAATAAAAAATATTTTTTTTTTCAAAAATGTATAAATTTGAGATGTAGGATTAAACTAGATGCCAAATTATGATCAAAATGGCTTCGATATTGAAAATCGGCTTAGATTTGGCAAAGTTGTGGCAATTCGAAGTCTGGGATTGTAATTTCAAAATTTGTAAGGGTTCTCCCTTATGATTTTTTCGCAAAAAATACACAGTTATTTATTTGCAAAAATTAATAAACTTGAGATGTAGAATTAAACTAGATGCCAAATTATGATCGAAATGGCTTCGATATTGAAAATCGGCTTAGATTTGGCAAAGTTGTGGCAATTCGAAGTCTGGGAATGTCATTTGAAAATTGGTAAGGGTTCCGCCTTATGCTTTTTTCGCCAAAAAAAAATATATTTTTTTTTCAAAAATGTATAAACTTGAGATGAAGGATTAAACTAGATGCCAAATTATGATCAAAATGGCTTCGATATTGAAAATCGGCTTAGATTTGGCAAAGTTGTGGCAATTCGAAGTCTGGGAATGTAATTTCAAAATTGGTAAGGGTTCCCCCTTATGATTTTTTCGCAAAAAAAACACAATTATTTTTTTTAAAAAATTAATAAACTTGAAATGTAGAATTAAACTAGATGCCAAATTATGATCAAAATGGCTTCGATATTGAAAATCGGCTTAGATTTGGCAAAGTTGTGGCAATTCGAAGTCTGGGATTGTAATTTCAAAATTTGTAAGGGTTCCCCCTTATGATTTTTTCGCAAAAAATACACAATTATTTTTTTGCAAAAATTAATAAACTTGAGATGTAGAATTAAACTAGATGCCAAATTATGATCAAAATGGCTTCGATATTGAAAATCGGCTGAGATTTGGCAAAGTTGCGGCAATTAGAAGTCTGGGGATGGCATTTCAAAATTGGTGAGGGTTCCCCCTTATGATTTTTTCGCAAAAAATACACAATTTTTTTTTTCAAAAATTAATAAACTTGAGATTTAGAATTAAACAGATGCCAAATTATGATCAGAACGGCTTCGATATTGACAATCGGCTTAGATTTGACAAAGTTGTGGCAATTCGAAGTCTGGGAATGTCATTTGAAAATTGGTAAGGGTTCCCCCTTATGCTTTTTTCGCCAAAAAAAAAAACATTTTTTTTTTTCAAAAATGTATAAACTTGAGATGTAGAATTAAACTAGATGCCAAATTATGATCAAAATGGCTTCGATATTGAAAATCAGCTGAGATTTGGCAAAGTTGCGGCAATTAGAAGTCTGGGGATGGCATTTCAAAATTGGTGAGGGTTCCCCCTTATGCTTTTTTCGCAAAAAATACACAATTTTTTTTTCAAAAATTAATAAACTTGAGATATGGAATTAAACTAGATGCCAAATTATGATCAAAATTGCCTCGATATTGACAATCGGTTTAGATTTGATAAAGTTGTGGCAATTCGAAGTCTGGGAATGTCATTTGAAAATTGGTAAGGGTTCCCCCTTATGCTTTTTTCGCCAAATAAAAAATATTTTTTTTTTCAAAAATGTATAAATTTGAGATGTAGGATTAAACTAGATGCCAAATTATGATCAAAATGGCTTCGATATTGAAAATCAGCTGAGATTTGGCAAAGTTGCGGCAATTAGAAGTCTGGGGATGGCATTTCAAAATTGGTGAGGGTTCCCCCTTATGCTTTTTTCGCAAAAAATACACAATTTTTTTTTCAAAAATTAATAAACTTGAGATATGGAATTAAACTAGATGCCAAATTATGATCAAAATTGCCTCGATATTGACAATCGGTTTAGATTTGATAAAGTTGTGGCAATTCGAAGTCTGGGAATGTCATTTGAAAATTGGTAAGGGTTCCCCCTTATGCTTTTTTCGCCAAATAAAAAATATTTTTTTTTTCAAAAATGTATAAATTTGAGATGTAGGATTAAACTAGATGCCAAATTATGATCAAAATGGCTTCGATATTGAAAATCAGCTGAGATTTGGCAAAGTTGCGGCAATTAGAAGTCTGGGGATGGCATTTCAAAATTGGTGAGGGTTCCCCCTTATGCTTTTTTCGCAAAAAATACACAATTTTTTTTTCAAAAATTAATAAACTTGAGATATGGAATTAAACTAGATGCCAAATTATGATCAAAATTGCCTCATTATTGACAATCGGTTTAGATTTGATAAAGTTGTGGCAATTCGAAGTCTGGGAATGTCATTTGAAAATTGGTAAGGGTTCCCCCTTATGCTTTTTTCGCCAAATAAAAAATATTTTTTTTTTCAAAAATGTATAAATTTGAGATGTAGGATTAAACTAGATGCCAAATTATGATCAAAATGGCTTCGATATTGAAAATCGGCTTAGATTTGGCAAAGTTGTGGCAATTCGAAGTCTGGGATTGTAATTTCAAAATTTGTAAGGGTTCTCCCTTATGATTTTTTCGCAAAAAATACACAGTTATTTATTTGCAAAAATTAATAAACTTGAGATGTAGAATTAAACTAGATGCCAAATTATGATCGAAATGGCTTCGATATTGAAAATCGGCTTAGATTTGGCAAAGTTGTGGCAATTCGAAGTCTGGGAATGTCATTTGAAAATTGGTAAGGGTTCCGCCTTATGCTTTTTTCGCCAAAAAAAAATATATTTTTTTTTCAAAAATGTATAAACTTGAGATGAAGGATTAAACTAGATGCCAAATTATGATCAAAATGGCTTCGATATTGAAAATCGGCTTAGATTTGGCAAAGTTGTGGCAATTCGAAGTCTGGGAATGTAATTTCAAAATTGGTAAGGGTTCCCCCTTATGATTTTTTCGCAAAAAAAACACAATTATTTTTTTTAAAAAATTAATAAACTTGAAATGTAGAATTAAACTAGATGCCAAATTATGATCAAAATGGCTTCGATATTGAAAATCGGCTTAGATTTGGCAAAGTTGTGGCAATTCGAAGTCTGGGATTGTAATTTCAAAATTTGTAAGGGTTCCCCCTTATGATTTTTTCGCAAAAAATACACAATTATTTTTTTGCAAAAATTAATAAACTTGAGATGTAGAATTAAACTAGATGCCAAATTATGATCAAAATGGCTTCGATATTGAAAATCGGCTGAGATTTGGCAAAGTTGCGGCAATTAGAAGTCTGGGGATGGCATTTCAAAATTGGTGAGGGTTCCCCCTTATGATTTTTTCGCAAAAAATACACAATTTTTTTTTTCAAAAATTAATAAACTTGAGATTTAGAATTAAACAGATGCCAAATTATGATCAGAACGGCTTCGATATTGACAATCGGCTTAGATTTGACAAAGTTGTGGCAATTCGAAGTCTGGGAATGTCATTTGAAAATTGGTAAGGGTTCCCCCTTATGCTTTTTTCGCCAAAAAAAAAAACATTTTTTTTTTTCAAAAATGTATAAACTTGAGATGTAGAATTAAACTAGATGCCAAATTATGATCAAAATGGCTTCGATATTGAAAATCAGCTGAGATTTGGCAAAGTTGCGGCAATTAGAAGTCTGGGGATGGCATTTCAAAATTGGTGAGGGTTCCCCCTTATGCTTTTTTCGCAAAAAATACACAATTTTTTTTTCAAAAATTAATAAACTTGAGATATGGAATTAAACTAGATGCCAAATTATGATCAAAATTGCCTCGATATTGACAATCGGTTTAGATTTGATAAAGTTGTGGCAATTCGAAGTCTGGGAATGTCATTTGAAAATTGGTAAGGGTTCCCCCTTATGCTTTTTTCGCCAAATAAAAAATATTTTTTTTTTTTCAAAAATGTATAAATTTGAGATGTAGGATTAAACTAGATGCCAAATTATGATCAAAATGGCTTCGATATTGAAAATCAGCTGAGATTTGGCAAAGTTGCGGCAATTAGAAGTCTGGGGATGGCATTTCAAAATTGGTGAGGGTTCCCCCTTATGCTTTTTTCGCAAAAAATACACAATTTTTTTTTCAAAAATTAATAAACTTGAGATATGGAATTAAACTAGATGCCAAATTATGATCAAAATTGCCTCGATATTGACAATCGGTTTAGATTTGATAAAGTTGTGGCAATTCGAAGTCTGGGAATGTCATTTGAAAATTGGTAAGGGTTCCCCCTTATGCTTTTTTCGCCAAATAAAAAATATTTTTTTTTTTCAAAAATGTATAAATTTGAGATGTAGGATTAAACTAGATGCCAAATTATGATCAAAATGGCTTCGATATTGAAAATCGGCTTAGATTTGGCAAAGTTGTGGCAATTCGAAGTCTGGGATTGTAATTTCAAAATTTGTAAGGGTTCTCCCTTATGATTTTTTCGCAAAAAATACACAGTTATTTATTTGCAAAAATTAATAAACTTGAGATGTAGAATTAAACTAGATGCCAAATTATGATCGAAATGGCTTCGATATTGAAAATCGGCTTAGATTTGGCAAAGTTGTGGCAATTCGAAGTCTGGGATTGTAATTTCAAAATTTGTAAGGGTTCCCCCTTATGATTTTTTCGCAAAAAAAACACAATTATTTTTTTTAAAAAATTAATAAACTTGAAATGTAGAATTAAACTAGATGCCAAATTATGATCAAAATGGCTTCGATATTGAAAATCGGCTTAGATTTGGCAAAGTTGTGGCAATTCGAAGTCTGGGATTGTAATTTCAAAATTTGTAAGGGTTCTCCCTTATGATTTTTTCGCAAAAAATACACAGTTATTTATTTGCAAAAATTAATAAACTTGAGATGTAGAATTAAACTAGATGCCAAATTATGATCGAAATGGCTTCGATATTGAAAATCGGCTTAGATTTGGCAAAGTTGTGGCAATTCGAAGTCTGGGATTGTAATTTCAAAATTTGTAAGGGTTCCCCCTTATGATTTTTTCGCAAAAAAAACACAATTATTTTTTTTAAAAAATTAATAAACTTGAAATGTAGAATTAAACTAGATGCCAAATTATGATCAAAATGGCTTCGATATTGAAAATCGGCTTAGATTTGGCAAAGTTGTGGCAATTCGAAGTCTGGGATTGTAATTTCAAAATTTGTAAGGGTTCCCCCTTATGATTTTTGCGCAAAAAAAACACAATTATTTTTTTTAAAAAATTAATAAACTTGAAATGTAGAATTAAACTAGATGCCAAATTATGATCAAAATGGCTTCGATATTGAAAATCGGCTGAGATTTGGCAAAGTTGCGGCAATTAGAAGTCTGGGGATGGCATTTCAAAATTGGTGAGGGTTCCCCCTTATGATTTTTTCGCAAAAAATACACAATTTTTTTTTTCAAAAATTAATAAACTTGAGATGTAGAATTAAACAGATGCCAAATTATGATCAGAACGGCTTCGATATTGACAATCGGCTTAGATTTGACAAAGTTGTGGCAATTCGAAGTCTGGGAATGTCATTTGAAAATTGGTAAGGGTTCCCCCTTATGCTTTTTTCGCCAAAAAAAAAACATTTTTTTTTTTCAAAAATGTATAAACTTGAGATGTAGAATTAAACTAGATGCCAAATTATGATCAAAATGGCTTCGATATTGAAAATCGGCTGAGATTTGGCAAAGTTGCGGCAATTAGAAGTCTGGGGATGGCATTTCAAAATTGGTGAGGGTTCCCCCTTATGCTTTTTTCGCAAAAAATACACAATTTTTTTTTCAAAAATTAATAAACTTGAGATATGGAATTAAACTAGTTGCCAAATTATGATCAAAATGGCCTCGATATTGACAATCGGTTTAGATTTGATAAAGTTGTGGCAATTCGAAGTCTGGGAATGTCATTTGAAAATTGGTAAGGGTTCCCCCTTATGCTTTTTTCGCCAAATAAAAAATATTTTTTTTTTTCAAAAATGTATAAACTTGAGATGTAGGATTAAACTAGATGCCAAATTATGATCAAAATGGCTTCGATATTGAAAATCGGCTTAGATTTGGCAAAGCTGTGGCAATTCGAAGTCTGGGAATGTAATTTCAAAATTGGTAAGGGTTCCCCCTTATGATTTTTTCGCAAAAAATACACAATTATTTTTTTTTAAAAATTAATAAACTTGAAATGAAGAATTAAACTAGATGCCAAATTATGATCAAAATGGCTTCGATATTGAAAATCGGCTTAGATTTGGCAAAGTTGTGGCAATTCGAAGTCTGGGATTGTAATTTCAAAATTTGTAAGGGTTCCCCCTTATGATTTTTTCGCAAAAAATAAACAATTATTTTTTTGCAAAAATTAATAAACTTGAGATGTAGAATTAAACTAGATGCCAAATTATGATCAAAATGGATTCGATATTGAAAATCGGCTGAGATTTGGCAAAGTTGCGGCAATTAGAAGTCTGGGGATGGCATTTCAAAATTGGTGAGGGTTCCCCCTTATGCTTTTTTCGCAAAAAATACACAATTTTTTTTTTCAAAAATTAATAAACTTGAGATGTAGAATTAAACTAGATGCCAAATTATGATCAAAATGGCCTCGATATTGACAATCGGTTTATATTTGATAAAGTTGTGGCAATTCGAAGTCTGGGAATGTCATTTGAAAATTGGTAAGGGTTCCCCCTTATGCTTTTTTCGCCAAAAAAAAAAACATTTTTTTTTTTCAAAAATGTATAAACTTGAGATGTAGAATTAAACTAGATGCCAAATTATGATCAAAATGGCTTCGATATTGAAAATCGGCTGAGATTTGGCAAAGTTGCGGCAATTAGAAGTCTGGGGATGGCATTTCAAAATTGGTGAGGGTTCCCCCTTATGATTTTTTCGCAAAAAATACACAATTATTTTTTTTAAAAAAATAATTAACTTGAAATGTAGAATTAAACTAGATGCCAAATTATGATCAAAATGGCTTCGATATTGAAAATCGGCTTAGATTTGGCAAAGTTGTGGCAATTCGAAGTCTGGGAATGTAATTTCAAAATTGGTAAGGGTTCCCCCTTATGATTTTTTCGCAAAAAATACACAATTATTTTTTTTAAAAAAATAATTAACTTGAAATGTAGAATTAAACTAGATGCCAAATTATGATCAAAATGGCTTCGATATTGAAAATCGGCTGAGATTTGGCAAAGTTGTGGCAATTCGAAGTCTGGGAATGTCATTTGAAAATTGGTAAGGGTTCCCCCTTATGCTTTTTTCGCCAAATAAAAAATATTTTTTTTTTCAAAAATGTATAAACTTGAGATGTATGATTAAACTAGATGCCAAATTATGATCAAAATGGCTTCGATATTGAAAATCGGCTTAGATTTGGCAAAGTTGTGGCAATTCGAAGTCTGGGAATGTAATTTCAAAATTGGTAAGGGTTCCCCCTTATGATTTTTTCGCAAAAAATACACAATTATTTTTTTGCAAGAATTGATAAACTTGAGATGTAGAATTAAACTAGATGCCAAATTATGATCAAAATGGCTTCGATATTGAAAATCGGCTGAGATTTGGCAAAGTTGCGGCAATTCGAAGTCTGGGGATGGCATTTCAAAATTTGTAAGGGTTCCCCTTATGATTTTTTCGCAAAAACAACCCAATTATTTTTTTTAAAAAATTAATAAACTTGTAATGTAGAATTAAACTAGATGCCAAATTATGATCAAAATGGCTTCGATATTGAAAATCGGCTTAGATTTGGCAAAGTTGTGGCAATTCGAAGTCTGGGATTGTAATTTCAAAATTTGTAAGGGTTCCCCCTTATGATTTTTTCGCAAAAAATACACAATTATTTTTTTGCAAAAATTAATAAACTTGAGATGTAGAATTAAACTAGATGCCAAATTATGATCAAAATGGCTTCGATATTGAAAATCGGCTGAGATTTGGCAAAGTTGCGGCAATTAGAAGTCTGGGGATGGCATTTCAAAATTGGTGAGGGTTCCCCCTTATGATTTTTTCGCAAAAAATACACAATTTTTTTTTTCAAAAATTAATAAACTTGAGATGTAGAATTAAACAGATGCCAAATTATGATCAGAACGGCTTCGATATTGACAATCGGCTTAGATTTGACAAAGTTGTGGCAATTCGAAGTCTGGGAATGTCATTCGAAAATTGGTAAGGGTTCCCCCTTATGCTTTTTTCGCCAAAAAAAAAAAATTTTTTTTTTCAAAAATGTATAAACTTGAGATGTAGAATTAAACTAGATGCCAAATTATGATCAAAATGGCTTCGATATTGAAAATCAGCTGAGATTTGGCAAAGTTGCGGCAATTAGAAGTCTGGGGATGGCATTTCAAAATTGGTGAGGGTTCCCCCTTATGCTTTTTTCGCAAAAAATACACAATTTTTTTTTCAAAAATGTATAAACTTGAGATGTAGGATTAAACTAGATGCCAAATTATGATCAAAATGGCTTCGATATTGAAAATCGGCTTAGATTTGGCAAAGTTGTGGCAATTCGAAGTCTGGGAATGTAATTTCAAAATTGGTAAGGGTTCCCCCTTATGTTTTTTTACGCAAAAAATACACAATTTTTTATTTGCAAAAATTAATAAACTTGAGATTTAGAATTAAACTAGATGCCAAATTATGATCGAAATGGCTTCGATATTGAAAATCGGCTTAGATTTGGCAAAGTTGTGGCAATTCGAAGTCTGGAATTGTAATTTCAAAATTTGTAAGGGTTCCCCCTTATGATTTTTTCGCAAAAAAAACACAATTATTTTTTTTAAAAAATTAATAAACTTGAAATGTAGAATTAAACTAGATGCCAAATTATGATCAAAATGGCTTCGATATTGAAAATCGGCTTAGATTTGGCAAAGTTGTGGCAATTCGAAGTCTGGGATTGTAATTTCAAAATTTGTAAGGGTTCCCCCTTATGATTTTTTCGCCAAAAAAAAAAACATTTTTTTTTTTCAAAAATGTATAAACTTGAGATGTAGAATTAAACTAGATGCCAAATTATGATCAAAATGGCTTCGATATTGAAAATCGGCTGAGATTTGGCAAAGTTGCGGCAATGAGAAGTCTGGGGATGGCATTTCAAAATTGGTGAGGGTTCCCCCTTATGATTTTTTCGCAAAAAATACACAATTTTTTTTTCAAAAATTAATAAACTTGAGATGTAGAATTAAACAGATGCCAAATTATGATCAAAATGGCTTCGATATTGAAAATCGGCTTAGATTTGGCAAAGTTGTGGCAATTCGAAGTCTGGGAATGTAATTTCAAAATTGGTAAGGGTTCCCCCTTATGATTTTTTCGCAAAAAATACACAATTATTTTTTTGCAAGAATTGATAAACTTGAGATGTAGAATTAAACTAGATGCCAAATTATGATCAAAATGGCTTCGATATTGAAAATCGGCTGAGATTTGGCAAAGTTGCGGCAATTCGAAGTCTGGGGATGGCATTTCAAAATTTGTAAGGGTTCCCCTTATGATTTTTTCGCAAAAACAACCCAATTATTTTTTTTAAAAAATTAATAAACTTGTCATGTAGAATTAAACTAGATGCCAAATTATGATCAAAATGGCTTCGATATTGAAAATCGGCTTAGATTTGGCAAAGTTGTGGCAATTCGAAGTCTGGGATTGTAATTTCAAAATTTGTAAGGGTTCCCCCTTATGATTTTTTCGCAAAAAATACACAATTATTTTTTTGCAAAAATTAATAAACTTGAGATGTAGAATTAAACTAGATGCCAAATTATGATCAAAATGGCTTCGATATTGAAAATCGGCTGAGATTTGGCAAAGTTGCGGCAATTAGAAGTCTGGGGATGGCATTTCAAAATTGGTGAGGGTTCCCCCTTATGATTTTTTCGCAAAAAATACACAATTTTTTTTTTCAAAAATTAATAAACTTGAGATGTAGAATTAAACAGATGCCAAATTATGATCAGAACGGCTTCGATATTGACAATCGGCTTAGATTTGACAAAGTTGTGGCAATTCGAAGTCTGGGAATGTCATTCGAAAATTGGTAAGGGTTCCCCCTTATGCTTTTTTCGCCAAAAAAAAAAATTTTTTTTTTCAAAAATGTATAAACTTGAGATGTAGAATTAAACTAGATGCCAAATTATGATCAAAATGGCTTCGATATTGAAAATCAGCTGAGATTTGGCAAAGTTGCGGCAATTAGAAGTCTGGGGATGGCATTTCAAAATTGGTGAGGGTTCCCCCTTATGCTTTTTTCGCAAAAAATACACAATTTTTTTTTCAAAAATGTATAAACTTGAGATGTAGGATTAAACTAGATGCCAAATTATGATCAAAATGGCTTCGATATTGAAAATCGGCTTAGATTTGGCAAAGTTGTGGCAATTCGAAGTCTGGGAATGTAATTTCAAAATTGGTAAGGGTTCCCCCTTATGTTTTTTTACGCAAAAAATACACAATTTTTTATTTGCAAAAATTAATAAACTTGAGATTTAGAATTAAACTAGATGCCAAATTATGATCGAAATGGCTTCGATATTGAAAATCGGCTTAGATTTGGCAAAGTTGTGGCAATTCGAAGTCTGGAATTGTAATTTCAAAATTTGTAAGGGTTCCCCCTTATGATTTTTTCGCAAAAAAAACACAATTATTTTTTTTAAAAAATTAATAAACTTGAAATGTAGAATTAAACTAGATGCCAAATTATGATCAAAATGGCTTCGATATTGAAAATCGGCTTAGATTTGGCAAAGTTGTGGCAATTCGAAGTCTGGGATTGTAATTTCAAAATTTGTAAGGGTTCCCCCTTATGATTTTTTCGCAAAAAATACACAATTATTTTTTTGCAAAAATTAATAAACTTGAGATGTAGAATTAAACTAGATGCCAAATTATGATCAAAATGGCTTCGATATTGAAAATCGGCTGAGATTTGGCAAAGTTGCGGCAATGAGAAGTCTGGGGATGGCATTTCAAAATTGGTGAGGGTTCCCCCTTATGATTTTTTCGCAAAAAATACACAATTTTTTTTTCAAAAATTAATAAACTTGAGATGTAGAATTAAACAGATGCCAAATTATGATCAGAACGGCTTCGATATTGACAATCGGCTTAGATTTGACAAAGTTGTGGCAATTCGAAGTCTGGGAATGTCATTTGAAAATTGGTAAGGGTTCCCCCTTATGCTTTTTTCGCCAAAAAAAAGAACATTTTTTTTTTTCAAAAATGTATAAACTTGAGATGTAGAATTAAACTAGATGCCAAATTATGATCAAAATGGCTTCGATATTGAAAATCGGCTGAGATTTGGCAAAGTTGCGGCAATTAGAAGTCTGGGGATGGCATTTCAAAATTGGTGAGGGTTCCCCCTTATGCTTTTTTCGCAAAAAATACACAATTTTTTTTTCAAAAATTAATAAACTTGAGATATGGAATTAAACTAGATGCCAAATTATGATCAAAATGGCCTCGATATTGACAATCGGTTTAGATTTGATAAAGTTGTGGCAATTCGAAGTCTGGGAATGTCATTTGAAAATTGGTAAGGGTTCCCCCTTATGCTTTTTTCGCCAAATAAAAAATATTTTTTTTTTTTCAAAAATGTATAAACTTGAGATGTAGGATTAAACTAGATGCCAAATTATGATCAAAATGGCTTCGATATTGAAAATCGGCTTAGATTTAGCAAAGTTGTGGCAATTCGAAGTCTGGGGATGGCATTTCAAAATTGGTAAGGGTTCCCCCTTATGATTTTTTCGCAAAAAATACACAATTATTTTTTTTTAAAAATTAATAAACTTGAAATGAAGAATTAAACTAGATGCCAAATTATGATCAAAATGGCTTCGATATTGAAAATCGGCTTAGATTTGGCAAAGTTGTGGCAATTCGAAGTCTGGGATTGTAATTTCAAAATTTGTAAGGGTTCCCCCTTATGATTTTTTCGCAAAAAATACACAATTATTTTTTTGCAAAAATTAATAAACTTGGGATGTAGAATTAAACTAGATGCCGAATTATGATCAAAATGGCTTCGATATTGAAAATCGGCTGAGATTTGGCAAAGTTGCGGCAATTAGAAGTCTGGGGATGGCATTTCAAAATTGGTAAGGGTTCCCCCTTATGCTTTTTTCGCAAAAATACACAATTTTTTTTTTCAAAAATTAATAAACTTGAGATGTAGAATTAAACTAGATGCCAAATTATGATCAAAATGGCCTCGATATTGACAATCGGTTTATATTTGATCAAGTTGTGGCAATTCGAAGTCTGGGAATGTCATTTGAAAATTGGTAAGGGTTCCGCCTTATGCTTTTTTCGCCAAAAAAAAATATATTTTTTTTTCAAAAATGTATAAACTTGAAATGAAGGATTAAACTAGATGCCAAATTATGATCAAAATGGTTTCGATATTGAAAATCGGCTTAGATTTGGCAAAGTTGTGGCAATTCGAAGTCTGGGAATGTAATTTCAAAATTGGTAAGGGTTCCCCCTTATGATTTTTTCGCAAAAAATACACAATTATTTTTTTTAAAAAATTAATAAACTTGAAATGTAGAATTAAACTAGATGCCAAATTATGATCAAATGGCTTCGATATTGAAAATCGGCTTAGATTTGGCAAAGTTGCGGCAATTCGAAGTCTGGGAATGTTATTTTAAAATTGGTAAGGGTTCCCCCTTATGATTTTTTCGCAAAAAATACACAATTATTTTTTTGCAAGAATTAATAAACTTGAGATGTAGAATTAAACTAGATGCCAAATTATGATCAAAATGGCTTTGATATTGAAAATCGGCTGAGATTTGGCAAAGTTGCGGCAATTCGAAGTCTGGGGATGGCATTTCAAAACTGGTGAGGGTTCCTCCTTATGCTTTTTTCGCAAAATATACACAATTTTTTTTTCAAAAATTAATAAACTTGAGATATAGAATTAAACTAGATGCCAAATTATGATCAGAATGGCTTCGATATTAAAAATCGGCTTAGATTTGGCAAAGTTGTGGCAATTCGAAGTCTGGGAATGTAATTTCAAAATTTGTAAGGGTTCCCCCTTATGCTTTTGTCGCCAAATAAAAAATATATTTTTTTTTTCAAAAATGTATAAACTTGAGATGTAGGATTAAACTAGATGCCAAATTATGATCAAAATGGCCTCGATATTGACAATCGGTTTATATTTGATAAAGTTGTGGCAATTCGAAGTCTGGGAATGTCATTTGAAAATTGGTAAGGGTTCCGCCTTATGCTTTTTTCGCCAAAAAAAAATATATTTTTTTTCAAAAATGTATAAACTTGAGATGAAGGATTAAACTAGATGCCAAATTATGATCAAAATGGCTTCGATATTGAAAATCGGCTTAGATTTGGCAAAGTTGCGGCAATTCGAAGTCTGGGAATGTTATTTCAAAATTGGTAAGGGTTCCCCCTTATGATTTTTTCGCAAAAAATACACAATTATTTTTTTGCAAGAATTAATAAACTTGAGTTGTAGAATTAAACTAGATGCCAAATTATGATCAAAATGGCTTCGATATTGAAAATCAGCTGAGATTTGGCAAAGTTGCGTCAATTCGAAGTCTGGGGATGGCATTTCAAAACTGGTGAGGGTTCCCCCTTATGCTTTTTTCGCAAAAAATACACAATTTTTTTTTCAAAAATTAATAAACTTGAGATGTAGAATTAAACTAGATGCCAAACTATGATCAGAAATGGCTTCGATATTAAAAATCGGCTTAGATTTGGCAAAGTTGTGGCAATTCGAAGTCTGGGAATGTAATTTCAAAATTGGTAAGGGTTCCCCCTTATGATTTTTTCGCAAAAAATACACAATTATTTTTTTTCAAAAATTAATAAACTTGAAATGAAGAATTAAACTAGATGCCAAATTATGATCAAAATGGCTTCGATATTGAAAATCGGCTGAGATTTGGCAAAGTTGCGGCAATTAGAAGTCTGGGGATGGCATTTCAAAATTGGTGAGGGTTCCCCCTTATGCTTTTTTCGCAAAAAATACACAATTTTTTTTTTCAAAAATTAATAAACTTGAGATATAGAATTAAACTAGATGCCAAATTATGATCAGAACGGCTTCGATATTGACAATCGGTTTAGATTTGACAAAGTTGTGGCAATTCGAAGTCTGGGAATGTCATTTGAAAATTGGTAAGGGTTCCTCCTTATGCTTTTTTCGCCAAAAAAAAAAACATTTTTTTTTTTCAAAAATGTATAAACTTGAGATGTAGAATTAAACTAGATACCAAATTATGATCAAAATGGCTTCGATATTGAAAATCGGCTGAGATTTGGCAAAGTTGCGGCAATTCGAAGTCTGGGGATGGCATTTCAAAACTGGTGAGGGTTCCCCCTTATGATTTTTTCGCAAAAAATACACAATTATTTTTTTTTAAAAATTAATAAACTTGAAATGAAGAATTAAACTAGATGCCAAATTATGATCAAAATGGCTTCGATATTGAAAATCGGCTGAGATTTGGCAAAGTTGCGGCAATTAGAAGTCTAGGGATGGCATTTCAAAATTGGTGAGGGTTCCCCCTTATGCTTTTTTCGCAAAAAATACACAATTTTTTTTTCAAAAATTAATAAACTTGAGATATAGAATTAAACTAGATGCCAAATTATGATCAAAATGGCCTCGATATTGACAATCGGTTTAGATTTGATAAAGTTGTGGCAATTCGAAGTCTAGGAATGTCATTTGAAAATTGGTAAGGGTTCCCCCTTATGCTTTTTTCGCAAAATAAAAAATATTTTTTTTTTTCAAAAATGTATAAACTTGAGATGTAGGATTAAACTAGATGCCAAATTATGATCAGAATGGCTTCGATATTAAAAATCGGCTTAGATTTGGCAAAGTTGTGGCAATTCGAAGTCTGGGAATGTAATTTCAAAATTTGTAAGGGTTCCCCCTTATGCTTTTGTCGCCAAATAAAAAATATATTTTTTTTTTCAAAAATGTATAAACTTGAGATGTAGGATTAAACTAGATGCCAAATTATGATCAAAATGGCCTCGATATTGACAATCGGTTTATATTTGATAAAGTTGTGGCAATTCGAAGTCTGGGAATGTCATTTGAAAATTGGTAAGGGTTCCGCCTTATGCTTTTTTCGCCAAAAAAAATATATTTTTTTTTCAAAAATGTATAAACTTGAGATGAAGGATTAAACTAGATGCCAAATTATGATCAAAATGGCTTCGATATTGAAAATCGGCTTAGATTTGGCAAAGTTGCGGCAATTCGAAGTCTGGGAATGTTATTTCAAAATTGGTAAGGGTTCCCCCTTATGATTTTTTCGCAAAAAATACACAATTATTTTTTTGCAAGAATTAATAAACTTGAGTTGTAGAATTAAACTAGATGCCAAATTATGATCAAAATGGCTTCGATATTGAAAATCAGCTGAGATTTGGCAAAGTTGCGTCAATTCGAAGTCTGGGGATGGCATTTCAAAACTGGTGAGGGTTCCCCCTTATGCTTTTTTCGCAAAAAATACACAATTTTTTTTTCAAAAATTAATAAACTTGAGATGTAGAATTAAACTAGATGCCAAACTATGATCAGAAATGGCTTCGATATTAAAAATCGGCTTAGATTTGGCAAAGTTGTGGCAATTCGAAGTCTGGGAATGTAATTTCAAAATTTGTTAGGGTTCCCCCTTATGATTTTTTCGCAAAAAATACACAATTATTTATTTGCAAAAATTAATAAACTTGAGATGTAGAATTAAACTAGATGCCAAATTATGATCGAAATGGCTTCGATATTGAAAATCGGCTTAGATTTGGCAAAGTTGTGGCAATTCGAAGTCTGGGATTGTAATTTCAAAATTTGTAAGGGTTCCCCCTTATGATTTTTTCGCAAAAAATACACAATTATTTTTTTTTAAAAATTAATAAACTTGAAATGAAGAATTAAACTAGATGCCAAATTATGATCAAAATGGCTTCGATATTGAAAATCGGCTTAGATTTGGCAAAGTTGTGGCAATTCGAAGTCTGGGAATGTAATTTCAAAATTGGTAAGGGTTCCCCCTTATGATTTTTTCGCAAAAAATACACAATTATTTTTTTTTAAAAATTAATAAACTTGAAATGAAGAATTAAACTAGATGCCAAATTATGATCAAAATGGCTTCGATATTGAAAATCGGCTGAGATTTGGCAAAGTTGCGGCAATTAGAAGTCTGGGGATGGCATTTCAAAATTGGTGAGGGTTCCCCCTTATGCTTTTTTCGCAAAAAATACACAATTTTTTTTTTCAAAAATTAATAAACTTGAGATATAGAATTAAACTAGATGCCAAATTATGATCAGAACGGCTTCGATATTGACAATCGGTTTAGATTTGACAAAGTTGTGGCAATTCGAAGTCTGGGAATGTCATTTGAAAATTGGTAAGGGTTCCTCCGTATGCTTTTTTCGCCAAAAAAAAAAACATTTTTTTTTTTCAAAAATGTATAAACTTGAGATGTAGAATTAAACTAGATACCAAATTATGATCAAAATGGCTTCGATATTAAAAATCGGCTGAGATTTGGCAAAGTTGCGGCAATTCGAAGTCTGGGGATGGCATTTCAAAACTGGTGAGGGTTCCCCCTTATGATTTTTTCGCAAAAAATACACAATTATTTTTTTTTAAAAATTAATAAACTTGAAATGAAGAATTAAACTAGATGCCAAATTATGATCAAAATGGCTTCGATATTGAAAATCGGCTGAGATTTGGCAAAGTTGCGGCAATTAGAAGTCTAGGGATGGCATTTCAAAATTGGTGAGGGTTCCCCCTTATGCTTTTTTCGCAAAAAATACACAATTTTTTTTTCAAAAATTAATAAACTTGAGATATAGAATTAAACTAGATGCCAAATTATGATCAAAATGGCCTCGATATTGACAATCGGTTTAGATTTGATAAAGTTGTGGCAATTCGAAGTCTAGGAATGTCATTTGAAAATTGGTAAGGGTTCCCCCTTATGCTTTTTTCGCAAAATAAAAAATATTTTTTTTTTCAAAAATGTATAAACTTGAGATGTAGGATTAAACTAGATGCCAAATTATGATCAAAATGGCTTCGATATTGAAAATCGGCTTAGATCTGGCAAAGTTGTGGCAATTAGAAGTCTGGGAATGTAATTTCAAAATTGGTAAGGGTTCCCCCTTATGATTTTTTCGCAAAAAATACACAATTATTTTTTTTAAAAAATTAATAAACTTGAAATGTAGAATTAAACTAGATGCCAAATTATGATCAAAATGGCTTCGATATTGAAAATCGGCTTAGATTTGGCAAAGTTGTGGCAATTCGAAGTCTGGGATTGTAATTTCAAAATTTGTAAGGGTTCCCCCTTATGATTTTTTCGCAAAAAATACACAATTATTTTTTTGCAAAAATTAATAAACTTGAGATGTAGAATTAAACTAGATGCCAAATTATGATCAGAACGGCTTCGATATTGACAATCGGTTTAGATTTGACAAAGTTGTGGCAATTCGAAGTCTGGGAATGTCATTTGAAAATTGGTAAGGGTTCCCTCTTATGCTTTTTTCGCCAAAAAAAAAAAAACATTTTTTTGTTTTCAAAAATGTATAAACTTGAGATGTAGAATTAAACTAGATGCCAAATTATGATCAAAATGGCTTCGATATTGAAAATCGGCTGAGATTTGGCAAAGTTGCGGCAATTCGAAGTCTGGGGATGGCATTTCAAAACTGGTGAGGGTTCCCCCTTATGCTTTGTTCGCAAAATATACACAATTTTTTTTTCAAAAATTAATAAACTTAAGATGTAGAATTAAACTAGATGCCAAACTATGATCAGAATGGCTTCGATATTAAAAATCGGCTTAGATTTGGCAAAGTTGTGGCAATTCGAAGTCTGGGAATGTAATTTCAAAATTTGTAAGGGTTCCCCCTTATGATTTTTTCGCCAAAAATACTCAATTATTTATTTGCAAAAATTAATAAACTTGAGATGTAGAATTAAACTAGATGCCAAATTATGTTTGAAATGGCTTCGATATTGAAAATCGGCTTAGATTTGGCAAAGTTGTGGCAATTCGAAGTCTGGGATTGTAATTTCAAAATTTGTAAGGGTTCCCCCTTATGATTTTTTCGCAAAAAATACACAATTATTTTTTTTTAAAAATTAATAAACTTGAAATGAAGAATTAAACTAGATGCCAAATTATGATCAAAATGGCTTCGATATTGAAAATCGGCTGAGATTTGGCAAAGTTGCGGCAATTAGAAGTCTGGGGATGGCATTTCAAAATTGGTGAGGGTTCCCCCTTATGCTTTTTTCGCAAAAAATACACAATTTTTTTTTCAAAAATTAATAAACTTGAGATATAGAATTAAACTAGATGCCAAATTATGATCAAAATGGCCTCGATATTGACAATCGGTTTAGATTTGATAAAGTTGTGGCAATTCGAAGTCTGGGAATGTCATTTGAAAATTGGTAAGGGTTCCCCCTTATGCTTTTTTCGCCAAATAAAAAATATTTTTTTTTTCAAAAATGTATAAACTTGAGATGTAGGATTAAACTAGATGCCAAATTATGATCAAAATGGCTTCGATATTGAAAATCGGCTTAGATCTGGCAAAGTTGTGGCAATTCGAAGTCTGGGAATGTATTTTCAAAATTGGTAAGGGTTCCCCCTTATGATTTTTTCGCAAAAAATACACAATTATTTTTTTTAAAAAATTAATAAACTTGAAATGTAGAATTAAACTAGATGCCAAATTATGATCAAAATGGCTTCGATATTGAAAATCGGCTTAGATTTGGCAAAGTTGTGGCAATTCGAAGTCTGGGATTGTAATTTCAAAATTTGTAAGGGTTCCCCCTTATGATTTTTTCGCAAAAAATACACAATTATTTTTTTGCAAAAATTAATAAACTTGAGATGTAGAATTAAACTAGATGCCAAATTATGATCAGAACGGCTTCGATATTGACAATCGGTTTAGATTTGACAAAGTTGTGGCAATTCGAAGTCTGGGAATGTCATTTGAAAATTGGTAAGGGTTCCCTCTTATGCTTTTTTCGCCAAAAAAAAAAACAATTTTTTTTTTCAAAAATGTATAAACTTGAGATGTAGAATTAAACTAGATGCCAAATTATGATCAAAATGGCTTCGATATTGAAAATCGGCTGAGATTTGGCAAAGTTGCGGCAATTCGAAGTCTGGGGATGGCATTTCAAAATTGGTGAGGGTTCCCCCTTATGCTTTTTTCGCAAAAAATACACAATTTTTTTTTCAAAAATTAATAAACTTGAGATATAGAATTAAACTAGATGCCAAATTATGATCAAAATGGCCTCGATATTGACAATCGGTTTAGATTTGATAAAGTTGTGGCAATTCGAAGTCTGGGAATGTCATTTGAAAATTGGTAAGGGTTCCCCCTTATGCTTTTTTCGCCAAATAAAAAATATTTTTTTTTTCAAAAATGTATAAACTTGAGATGTAGGATTAAACTAGATGCCAAATTATGATCAAAATGGCTTCGATATTGAAAATCGGCTTAGATCTGGCAAAGTTGTGGCAATTCGAAGTCTGGGAATGTAATTTCAAAATTGGTAAGGGTTCCCCCTTATGATTTTTTCGCAAAAAATACACAATTATTTTTTTTAAAAAATTAATAAACTTGAAATGTAGAATTAAACTAGATGCCAAATTATGATCAAAATGGCTTCGATATTGAAAATCGGCTTAGATTTGGCAAAGTTGTGGCAATTCGAAGTCTGGGATTGTAATTTCAAAATTTGTAAGGGTTCCCCCTTATAATTTTTTCGCAAAAAATACACAATTATTTTTTTGCAAAAATTAATAAACTTGAGATGTAGAATTAAACTAGATGCCAAATTATGATCAGAACGGCTTCGATATTGACAATCGGTTTAGATTTGACAAAGTTGTGGCAATTCGAAGTCTGGGAATGTCATTTGAAAATTGGTAAGGGTTCCCCCTTATGCTTTTTTCGCCAAAAAAAAAAAACATTTTTTTTTTTCAAAAATGTATAAACTTGAGATGTAGAATTAAACTAGATGCCAAATTATGATCAAAATGGCTTCGATATTGAAAATCGGCTGAGATTTGGCAAAGTTGCGGCAATTCGAAGTCTGGGGATGGCATTTCAAAACTGGTGAGGGTTCCCCCTTATGCTTTGTTCGCAAAATATACACAATTTTTTTTTCAAAAATTAATAAACTTGAGATGTAGAATTAAAGTAGATGCCAAACTATGATCAGAATGGCTTCGATATTAAAAATCGGCTTAGATTTGGCAAAGTTGTGGCAATTCGAAGTCTGGGAATGTAATTTCAAAATTTGTAAGGGTTCCCCCTTATGATTTTTTCGCCAAAAATACTCAATTATTTATTTGCAAAAATTAATAAACTTGAGATGTAGAATTAAACTAGATGCCAAATTATGTTTGAAATGGCTTCGATATTGAAAATCGGCTTAGATTTGGCAAAGTTGTGGCAATTCGAAGTCTGGGATTGTAATTTCAAAATTTGTAAGGGTTCCCCCTTATGATTTTTTCGCAAAAAATACACAATTATTTTTTTTTAAAAATTAATAAACTTGAAATGAAGAATTAAACTAGATGCCAAATTATGATCAAAATGGCTTCGATATTGAAAATCGGCTGAGATTTGGCAAAGTTGCGGCAATTAGAAGTCTGGGGATGGCATTTCAAAATTGGTGAGGGTTCCCCCTTATGCTTTTTTCGCAAAAAATACACAATTTTTTTTTCAAAAATTAATAAACTTGAGATATAGAATTAAACTAGATGCCAAATTATGATCAAAATGGCCTCGATATTGACAATCGGTTTAGATTTGATAAAGTTGTGGCAATTCGAAGTCTGGGAATGTCATTTGAAAATTGGTAAGGGTTCCCCTTATGCTTTTTTCGCCAAATAAAAAATATTTTTTTTTTTCAAAAATGTATAAACTTGAGATGTAGGATTAAACTAGATGCCAAATTATGATCAAAATGGCTTCGATATTGAAAATCGGCTTAGATCTGGCAAAGTTGTGGCAATTCGAAGTCTGGGAATGTATTTTCAAAATTGGTAAGGGTTCCCCCTTATGATTTTTTCGCAAAAAATACACAATTATTTTTTTTAAAAAATTAATAAACTTGAAATGTAGAATTAAACTAGATGCCAAATTATGATCAAAATGGCTTCGATATTGAAAATCGGCTTAGATTTGGCAAAGTTGTGGCAATTCGAAGTCTGGGATTGTAATTTCAAAATTTGTAAGGGTTCCCCCTTATGATTTTTTCGCAAAAAATACACAATTATTTTTTTGCAAAAATTAATAAACTTGAGATGTAGAATTAAACTAGATGCCAAATTATGATCAGAACGGCTTCGATATTGACAATCGGTTTAGATTTGACAAAGTTGTGGCAATTCGAAGTCTGGGAATGTCATTTGAAAATTGGTAAGGGTTCCCTCTTATGCTTTTTTCGCCAAAAAAAAATAACTTTTTTTTTTTTCAAAAATGTTTAAACTTGAGATGTAGAATTAAACTAGATGCCAAATTATGATCAAAATGGCTTCGATATTGAAAATCGGCTGAGATTTGGCAAAGTTGCGGCAATTCGAAGTCTGGGGATGGCATTTCAAAATTGGTGAGGGTTCCCCCTTATGCTTTTTTCGCAAAAAATACACAATTATTTTTTTCAAAAATTAATAAACTTGAGATATAGAATTAAACTAGATGCCAAATTATGATCAAAATGGCCTCGATATTGACAATCGGTTTAGATTTGGCAAAGTTGTGGCAATTCGAAGTCTGGGAATGTCATTTGAAAATTGGTAAGGGTTCCCCCTTATGCTTTTTTCGCCAAAAATACACAATTTTTTTTTTTCAAAAATGTAATAAACTTGAGATGTAGAATTAAACTAGATGCCAAATTATGATCAAAATGGCTTCGATATTGAAAATCGGCTTAGATTTGGCAAAGTTGTGGCAATTCGAAGTCTGGGAATGTAATTTCAAAATTGGTAAGGGTTCCCCCTTATGATTTTTTCGCAAAAAATACACAATTATTTTTTTTAAAAATTAATAAACTTGAAATGTAGAATTAAACTAGATGCCAAATTATGATCAAAATGGCTTCGATATTGAAAATCGGCTTAGATTTGGCAAAGTTGTGGCAATTCGAAGTCTGGGAATGGCATTTCAAAATTGGTGAGGGTTCCCCCTTATGATTTTTTTCGCAAAAAATACACAATTATTTTTTTGCAAAAATTAATAAACTTGAGATGTAGAATTAAACTAGATGCCAAATTATGATCAAAATGGCTTCGATATTGACAATCGGTTTAGATTTGACAAAGTTGTGGCAATTCGAAGTCTGGGAATGTCATTTGAAAATTGGTAAGGGTTCCCCCTTATGCTTTTTTCGCCAAAAAATAAAAAATATTTTTTTTTACAAAAATGTATAAACTTGAGATGTAGAATTAAACTAGATGCCAAATTATGATCAAAATGGCTTCGATATTGAAAATCGGCTGAGATTTGGCAAAGTTGCGGCAATTCGAAGTCTGGGGATGGCATTTCAAAATTGGTGAGGGTTCCCCCCCTTATGATTTTTTCGCAAAAAATACACAATTATTTTTTTTTTTAAAAATTAATAAACTTGAAATGAAGAATTAAACTAGATGCCAAATTATGATCAAAATGGCTTCGATATTGAAAATCGGCTGAGATTTAGCAAAGTTGCGGCAATTAGAAGTCTGGGGATGGCATTTCAAAATTGGTGAGGGTTCCCCCTTATGCTTTTTTCGCAAAAAATACACAATTATTTTTTTCAAAAATTAATAAACTTGAGATATAGAATTAAACTAGATGCCAAATTATGATCAAAATGGCCTCGATATTGACAATCGGTTTAGATTTGATAAAGTTGTGGCAATTCGAAGTCTGGGAATGTCATTTGAAAATTGGTAAGGGTTCCCCTTATGCTTTTTTCGCCAAATAAAAATATTTTTTTTTTTCAAAAATGTATAAACTTGAGATGTAGGATTAAACTAGATGCCAAATTATGATCAAAATGGCTTCGATATTGAAAATCGGCTTAGATTTGGCAAAGTTGTGGCAATTCGAAGTCTGGGAATGTAATTTCAAAATTGGTAAGGGTTCCCCCTTATGATTTTTTCGCAAAAAATACACAATTATTTTTTTGCAAGAATTAATAAACTTGAGATGTAGAATTAAACTAGATGCCAAATTATGATCAAAATGGCTTCGATATTGAAAATCGGCTTAGATTTGGCAAAGTTGTGGCAATTCGAAGTCTGGGAATGTAATTTCAAAATTGGTAAGGGTTCCCCCTTATGATTTTTTCGCAAAAAATACACAATTATTTTTTTTTAAAAATTAATAAACTTGAAATGAAGAATTAAACTAGATGCCAAATTATGATCAAAATGGCTTCGATATTGAAAATCGGCTTAGATTTGGCAAAGTTGTGGCAATTCGAAGTCTGGGATTGTAATTTCAAAATTTGTAAGGGTTCCCCCTTATGCTTTTTTCGCAAAAAATACACAATTTTTTTTTTCAAAAATTAATAAACTTGAGATGTAGAATTAAACTAGATGCCAAATTATGATCAAAATGGCCTCGATATTGACAATCGGTTTATATTTGATAAAGTTGTGGCAATTCGAAGTCTGGGAATGTCATTTGAAAATTGGTAAGGGTTCCGCCTTATGCTTTTTTCGCCAAAAAATATATAATTATTTTTTTCAAAAATGTATAAACTTGAGATGAAGGATTAAACTAGATGCCAAATTATGATCAAAATGGCTTCGACATTGAAAATCGGCTTAGATTTGGCAAAGTTGTGGCAATTCGAAGTCTGGGAATGTAATTTCAAAATTGGTAAGGGTTCCCCCTTATGATTTTTTCGCAAAAAATACACAATTATTTTTTTGCAAAAATTAATAAACTTGAGATGTAGAATTAAACTAGATGCCAAATTATGATCAAAATGGCTTCGATATTGAAAATCGGCTGAGATTTGGCAAAGTTGCGGCAATTAGAAGTCTGGGGATGGCATTTGAAAATTGGTGAGGGTTCCCCCTTATGCTTTTTTCGCAAAAAATACACAATTTTTTTCTTCAAAAATTAATAAACTTGAGATGTAGAATTAAACTAGATGCCAAATTATGATCAAAATGGCCTCGATATTGACAATCGGTTTATATTTGATAAAGTTGTGGCAATTCGAAGTCTGGGAATGTCATTTGAAAATTGGTAAGGGTTCCGCCTTATGCTTTTTTCGCAAAAAATATACAATTATTTTTTTCAAAAATTAATAAACTTGAGATGAAGGATTAAACTAGATGCCAAATTATGATCAAAATGGCTTCGATATTGAAAATCGGCTTAGATTTGGCAAAGTTGCGGCAATTCGAAGTCTGGGAATGTTATTTCAAAATTGGTAAGGGTTCCCCCTTATGATTTTTTCGCAAAAAATACACAATTATTTTTTTGCAAGAATTAATAAACTTGAGTTGTAGAATTAAACTAGATGCCAAATTATGATCAAAATGGCTTCGATATTGAAAATCAGCTGAGATTTGGCAAAGTTGCGTCAATTCGAAGTCTGGGGATGGCATTTCAAAACTGGTGAGGGTTCCCCCTTATGCTTTTTTCGCAAAAAATACACAATTTTTTTTTCAAAAATTAATAAACTTGAGATGTAGAATTAAACTAGATGCCAAACTATGATCAGAAATGGCTTCGATATTAAAAATCGGCTTAGATTTGGCAAAGTTGTGGCAATTCGAAGTCTGGGAATGTAATTTCAAAATTTGTAAGGGTTCCCCCTTATGATTTTTTCGCAAAAAATACACAATTATTTATTTGCAAAAATTAATAAACTTGAGATGTAGAATTAAACTAGATGCCAAATTATGATCGAAATGGCTTCGATATTGAAAATCGGCTTAGATTTGGCAAAGTTGTGGCAATTCGAAGTCTGGGATTGTAATTTCAAAATTTGTAAGGGTTCCCCCTTATGATTTTTTCGCAAAAAATACACAATTATTTTTTTTTTAAAATTAATAAACTTGAAATGAAGAATTAAACTAGATGCCAAATTATGATCAAAATGGCTTCGATATTGAAAATCGGCTTAGATTTGGCAAAGTTGTGGCAATTCGAAGTCTGGGAATGTAATTTCAAAATTGGTAAGGGTTCCCCCTTATGATTTTTTCGCAAAAAATACACAATTATTTTTTTTCAAAAATTAATAAACTTGAAATGAAGAATTAAACTAGATGCCAAATTATGATCAAAATGGCTTCGATATTGAAAATCGGCTGAGATTTGGCAAAGTTGCGGCAATTAGAAGTCTGGGGATGGCATTTCAAAATTGGTGAGGGTTCCCCCTTATGCTTTTTTCGCAAAAAATACACAATTTTTTTTTTCAAAAATTAATAAACTTGAGATATAGAATTAAACTAGATGCCAAATTATGATCAGAACGGCTTCGATATTGACAATCGGTTTAGATTTGACAAAGTTGTGGCAATTCGAAGTCTGGGAATGTCATTTGAAAATTGGTAAGGGTTCCCCCTTATGCTTTTTTCGCCAAAAAAAAAACATATTTTTTTTTCAAAAATGTAATAAACTTGAGATGTAGAATTAAACTAGATACCAAATTATGATCAAAATGGCTTCGATATTGAAAATCGGCTGAGATTTGGCAAAGTTGCGGCAATTCGAAGTCTGGGGATGGCATTTCAAAACTGGTGAGGGTTCCCCCTTATGATTTTTTCGCAAAAAATACACAATTATTTTTTTAAAAATTAATAAACTTGAAATGAAGAATTAAGCTAGATGCCAAATTATGATCAAAATGGCTTCGATATTGAAAATCGGCTGAGATTTGGCAAAGTTGCGGCAATTAGAAGTCTGGGGATGGCATTTCAAAATTGGTGAGGGTTCCCCCTTATGCTTTTTTCGCAAAAAATACACAATTTTTTTTTCAAAAATTAATAAACTTGAGATATAGAATTAAACTAGATGCCAAATTATGATCAAAATGGCCTCGATATTGACAATCGGTTTAGATTTGATAAAGTTGTGGCAATTCGAAGTCTAGGAATGTCATTTGAAAATTGGTAAGGGTTCCCCCTTATGCTTTTTTCGCAAAATAAAAAATATTTTTTTTTCAAAAATGTATAAACTTGAGATGTAGGATTAAACTAGATGCCAAATTATGATCAAAATGGCTTCGATATTGAAAATCGGCTTAGATCTGGCAAAGTTGTGGCAATTAGAAGTCTGGGAATGTAATTTCAAAATTGGTAAGGGTTCCCCCTTATGATTTTTTCGCAAAAAATACACAATTATTTTTTTAAAAAATTAATAAACTTGAAATGTAGAATTAAACTAGATGCCAAATTATGATCAAAATGGCTTCGATATTGAAAATCGGCTTAGATTTGGCAAAGTTGTGGCAATTCGAAGTCTGGGATTGTAATTTCAAAATTTGTAAGGGTTCCCCCTTATGATTTTTTCGCAAAAAATACACAATTATTTTTTTGCAAAAATTAATAAACTTGAGATGTAGAATTAAACTAGATGCCAAATTATGATCAGAACGGCTTCGATATTGACAATCGGTTTAGATTTGACAAAGTTGTGGCAATTCGAAGTCTGGGAATGTCATTTGAAAATTGGTAAGGGTTCCCTCTTATGCTTTTTTCGCCAAAAAAAAAAAACATTTTTTTTTTTCAAAAATGTATAAACTTGAGATGTAGAATTAAACTAGATGCCAAATTATGATCAAAATGGCTTCGATATTGAAAATCGGCTGAGATTTGGCAAAGTTGCGGCAATTCGAAGTCTGGGGATGGCATTTCAAAACTGGTGAGGGTTCCCCCTTATGCTTTGTTCGCAAAATATACACAATTTTTTTTTCAAAAATTAATAAACTTAAGATGTAGAATTAAACTAGATGCCAAACTATGATCAGAATGGCTTCGATATTAAAAATCGGCTTAGATTTGGCAAAGTTGTGGCAATTCGAAGTCTGGGAATGTAATTTCAAAATTTGTAAGGGTTCCCCCTTATGATTTTTTCGCCAAAAATACTCAATTATTTATTTGCAAAAATTAATAAACTTGAGATGTAGAATTAAACTAGATGCCAAATTATGTTTGAAATGGCTTCGATATTGAAAATCGGCTTAGATTTGGCAAAGTTGTGGCAATTCGAAGTCTGGGATTGTAATTTCAAAATTTGTAAGGGTTCCCCCTTATGATTTTTTCGCAAAAAATACACAATTATTTTTTTTTAAAAATTAATAAACTTGAAATGAAGAATTAAACTAGATGCCAAATTATGATCAAAATGGCTTCGATATTGAAAATCGGCTGAGATTTGGCAAAGTTGCGGCAATTAGAAGTCTGGGGATGGCATTTCAAAATTGGTGAGGGTTCCCCCTTATGCTTTTTTCGCAAAAAATACACAATTTTTTTTTCAAAAATTAATAAACTTGAGATATAGAATTAAACTAGATGCCAAATTATGATCAAAATGGCCTCGATATTGACAATCGGTTTAGATTTGATAAAGTTGTGGCAATTCGAAGTCTGGGAATGTCATTTGAAAATTGGTAAGGGTTCCCCCTTATGCTTTTTTCGCCAAATAAAAAATATTTTTTTTTTCAAAAATGTATAAACTTGAGATGTAGGATTAAACTAGATGCCAAATTATGATCAAAATGGCTTCGATATTGAAAATCGGCTTAGATCTGGCAAAGTTGTGGCAATTCGAAGTCTGGGAATGTATTTTCAAAATTGGTAAGGGTTCCCCCTTATGATTTTTTCGCAAAAAATACACAATTATTTTTTTTAAAAAATTAATAAACTTGAAATGTAGAATTAAACTAGATGCCAAATTATGATCAAAATGGCTTCGATATTGAAAATCGGCTTAGATTTGGCAAAGTTGTGGCAATTCGAAGTCTGGGATTGTAATTTCAAAATTTGTAAGGGTTCCCCCTTATGATTTTTTCGCAAAAAATACACAATTATTTTTTTGCAAAAATTAATAAACTTGAGATGTAGAATTAAACTAGATGCCAAATTATGATCAGAACGGCTTCGATATTGACAATCGGTTTAGATTTGACAAAGTTGTGGCAATTCGAAGTCTGGGAATGTCATTTGAAAATTGGTAAGGGTTCCCTCTTATGCTTTTTTCGCCAAAAAAAAAAACATTTTTTTTTTCAAAAATGTATAAACTTGAGATGTAGAATTAAACTAGATGCCAAATTATGATCAAAATGGCTTCGATATTGAAAATCGGCTGAGATTTGGCAAAGTTGCGGCAATTCGAAGTCTGGGGATGGCATTTCAAAATTGGTGAGGGTTCCCCCTTATGCTTTTTTCGCAAAAAATACACAATTTTTTTTTCAAAAATTAATAAACTTGAGATATAGAATTAAACTAGATGCCAAATTATGATCAAAATGGCCTCGATATTGACAATCGGTTTAGATTTGATAAAGTTGTGGCAATTCGAAGTCTGGGAATGTCATTTGAAAATTGGTAAGGGTTCCCCCTTATGATTTTTTTCGCAAAAAATACTCAATTATTTATTTGCAAAAATTAATAAACTTGAGATGTAGAATTAAACTAGATGCCAAATTATGTTTGAAATGGCTTCGATATTGAAAATCGGCTTAGATTTGGCAAAGTTGTGGCAATTCGAAGTCTGGGATTGTAATTTCAAAATTTGTAAGGGTTCCCCCTTATGATTTTTTTCGCAAAAAATACACAATTATTTTTTTTTAAAAATTAATAAACTTGAAATGAAGAATTAAACTAGATGCCAAATTATGATCAAAATGGCTTCGATATTGAAAATCGGCTGAGATTTGGCAAAGTTGCGGCAATTAGAAGTCTGGGGATGGCATTTCAAAATTGGTGAGGGTTCCCCCTTATGCTTTTTTCGCAAAAAATACACAATTTTTTTTTCAAAAATTAATAAACTTGAGATATAGAATTAAACTAGATGCCAAATTATGATCAAAATGGCCTCGATATTGACAATCGGTTTAGATTTGATAAAGTTGTGGCAATTCGAAGTCTGGGAATGTCATTTGAAAATTGGTAAGGGTTCCCCCTTATGCTTTTTTCGCCAAATAAAAATATATTTTTTTTTTCAAAAAATGTATAAACTTGAGATGTAGGATTAAACTAGATGCCAAATTATGATCAAAATGGCTTCGATATTGAAAATCGGCTTAGATCTGGCAAAGTTGTGGCAATTCGAAGTCTGGGAATGTATTTTCAAAATTGGTAAGGGTTCCCCCTTATGATTTTTTCGCAAAAAATACACAATTATTTTTTTAAAAAATTAATAAACTTGAAATGTAGAATTAAACTAGATGCCAAATTATGATCAAAATGGCTTCGATATTGAAAATCGGCTTAGATTTGGCAAAGTTGTGGCAATTCGAAGTCTGGGATTGTAATTTCAAAATTTGTAAGGGTTCCCCCTTATGATTTTTTTCGCAAAAAATACACAATTATTTTTTTGCAAAAATTAATAAACTTGAGATGTAGAATTAAACTAGATGCCAAATTATGATCAGAACGGCTTCGATATTGACAATCGGTTTAGATTTGACAAAGTTGTGGCAATTCGAAGTCTGGGAATGTCATTTGAAAATTGGTAAGGGTTCCCTCTTATGCTTTTTTCGCCAAAAAAAAAACATTTTTTTTTTCAAAAATGTATAAACTTGAGATGTAGAATTAAACTAGATGCCAAATTATGATCAAAATGGCTTCGATATTGAAAATCGGCTGAGATTTGGCAAAGTTGCGGCAATTCGAAGTCTGGGGATGGCATTTCAAAATTGGTGAGGGTTCCCCCTTATGCTTTTTTCGCAAAAAATACACAATTTTTTTTTCAAAAATTAATAAACTTGAGATATAGAATTAAACTAGATGCCAAATTATGATCAAAATGGCCTCGATATTGACAATCGGTTTAGATTTGATAAAGTTGTGGCAATTCGAAGTCTGGGAATGTCATTTGAAAATTGGTAAGGGTTCCCCCTTATGCTTTTTTTGCCAAATAAAAAATATTTTTTTTTTCAAAAATGTATAAACTTGAGATGTAGGATTAAACTAGATGCCAAATTATGATCAAAATGGCTTCGATATTGAAAATCGGCTTAGATCTGGCAAAGTTGTGGCAATTCGAAGTCTGGGAATGTAATTTCAAAATTGGTAAGGGTTCCCCCTTATGATTTTTTCGCAAAAAATACACAATTATTTTTTTAAAAAATTAATAAACTTGAAATGTAGAATTAAACTAGATGCCAAATTATGATCAAAATGGCTTCGATATTGAAAATCGGCTTAGATTTGGCAAAGTTGTGGCAATTCGAAGTCTGGGATTGTAATTTCAAAATTTGTAAGGGTTCCCCCTTATAATTTTTTCGCAAAAAATACACAATTATTTTTTTTGCAAAAATTAATTAACTTGAGATGTAGAATTAAACTAGATGCCAAATTATGATCAGAACGGCTTCGATATTGACAATCGGTTTAGATTTGACAAAGTTGTGGCAATTCGAAGTCTGGGAATGTCATTTGAAAATTGGTAAGGGTTCCCCCTTATGCTTTTTTCGCCAAAAAAAAAACAATTTTTTTTTTCAAAAATGTATAAACTTGAGATGTAGAATTAAACTAGATGCCAAATTATGATCAAAATGGCTTCGATATTGAAAATCGGCTGAGATTTGGCAAAGTTGCGGCAATTCGAAGTCTGGGGATGGCATTTCAAAACTGGTGAGGGTTCCCCCTTATGCTTTGTTCGCAAAATATACACAATTTTTTTTTCAAAAATTAATAAACTTGAGATGTAGAATTAAAGTAGATGCCAAACTATGATCAGAATGGCTTCGATATTAAAAATCGGCTTAGATTTGGCAAAGTTGTGGCAATTCGAAGTCTGGGAATGTAATTTCAAAATTTGTAAGGGTTCCCCCTTATGATTTTTTCGCAAAAAATACTCAATTATTTATTTGCAAAAATTAATAAACTTGAGATGTAGAATTAAACTAGATGCCAAATTATGTTTGAAATGGCTTCGATATTGAAAATCGGCTTAGATTTGGCAAAGTTGTGGCAATTCGAAGTCTGGGATTGTAATTTCAAAATTTGTAAGGGTTCCCCCTTATGATTTTTTCGCAAAAAATACACAATTATTTTTTTTAAAAATTAATAAACTTGAAATGAAGAATTAAACTAGATGCCAAATTATGATCAAAATGGCTTCGATATTGAAAATCGGCTGAGATTTGGCAAAGTTGCGGCAATTAGAAGTCTGGGGATGGCATTTCAAAATTGGTGAGGGTTCCCCCTTATGCTTTTTTCGCAAAAAATACACAATTTTTTTTTTCAAAAATTAATAAACTTGAGATATAGAATTAAACTAGATGCCAAATTATGATCAAAATGGCCTCGATATTGACAATCGGTTTAGATTTGATAAAGTTGTGGCAATTCGAAGTCTGGGAATGTCATTTGAAAATTGGTAAGGGTTCCCCCTTATGCTTTTTTCGCCAAATAAAAAAATTATTTTTTTTTCAAAAATGTATAAACTTGAGATGTAGGATTAAACTAGATGCCAAATTATGATCAAAATGGCTTCGATATTGAAAATCGGCTTAGATCTGGCAAAGTTGTGGCAATTCGAAGTCTGGGAATGTATTTTCAAAATTGGTAAGGGTTCCCCCTTATGATTTTTTCGCAAAAAATACACAATTATTTTTTTAAAAAATTAATAAACTTGAAATGTAGAATTAAACTAGATGCCAAATTATGATCAAAATGGCTTCGATATTGAAAATCGGCTTAGATTTGGCAAAGTTGTGGCAATTCGAAGTCTGGGATTGTAATTTCAAAATTTGTAAGGGTTCCCCCTTATGATTTTTTCGCAAAAAATACACAATTATTTTTTTGCAAAAATTAATAAACTTGAGATGTAGAATTAAACTAGATGCCAAATTATGATCAGAACGGCTTCGATATTGACAATCGGTTTAGATTTGACAAAGTTGTGGCAATTCGAAGTCTGGGAATGTCATTTGAAAATTGGTAAGGGTTCCCTCTTATGCTTTTTTCGCCAAAAAAAAAAACATTTTTTTTTTTCAAAAATGTTTAAACTTGAGATGTAGAATTAAACTAGATGCCAAATTATGATCAAAATGGCTTCGATATTGAAAATCGGCTGAGATTTGGCAAAGTTGCGGCAATTCGAAGTCTGGGGATGGCATTTCAAAATTGGTGAGGGTTCCCCCTTATGCTTTTTTCGCAAAAAATACACAATTTTTTTTTCAAAAATTAATAAACTTGAGATATAGAATTAAACTAGATGCCAAATTATGATCAAAATGGCCTCGATATTGACAATCGGTTTAGATTTGATAAAGTTGTGGCAATTCGAAGTCTGGGAATGTCATTTGAAAATTGGTAAGGGTTCCCCCTTATGCTTTTTTCGCCAAATAAAAAATATTTTTTTTTCAAAAATGTATAAACTTGAGATGTAGGATTAAACTAGATGCCAAATTATGATCAAAATGGCTTCGATATTGAAAATCGGCTTAGATCTGGCAAAGTTGTGGCAATTCGAAGTCTGGGAATGTAATTTCAAAATTGGTAAGGGTTCCCCCTTATGATTTTTTTCGCAAAAAATACACAATTATTTTTTTAAAAAATTAATAAACTTGAAATGTAGAATTAAACTAGATGCCAAATTATGATCAAAATGGCTTCGATATTGAAAATCGGCTTAGATTTGGCCAAGTTGTGGCAATTCGAAGTCTGGGATTGTAATTTCAAAATTTGTAAGGGTTCCCCCTTATGATTTTTTCGCAAAAAATACACAATTATTTTTTTGCAAAAATTAATAAACTTGAGATGTAGAATTAAACTAGATGCCAAATTATGATCAGAACGGCTTCGATATTGACAATCGGTTTAGATTTGACAAAGTTGTGGCAATTCGAAGTCTGGGAATGTCATTTGAAAATTGGTAAGGGTTCCCCCTTATGCTTTTTTCGCAAAAAAAAAAAAACATTTTTTTTTTTACAAAAATGTATAAACTTGAGATGTAGAATTAAACTAGATGCCAAATTATGATCAAAATGGCTTCGATATTGAAAATCGGCTGAGATTTGGCAAAGTTGCGGCAATTCGAAGTCTGGGGATGGCATTTCAAAACTGGTGAGGGTTCCCCCTTATGATTTTTTCGCAAAAAATACACAATTATTTTTTTTTAAAAATTAATAAACTTGAAATGAAGAATTAAACTAGATGCCAAATTATGATCAAAATGGCTTCGATATTGAAAATCGGCTGAGATTTAGCAAAGTTGCGGCAATTAGAAGTCTGGGGATGGCATTTCAAAATTGGTGAGGGTTCCCCCTTATGCTTTTTTCGCAAAAAATACACAATTTTTTTTTCAAAAATTAATAAACTTGAGATATAGAATTAAACTAGATGCCAAATTATGATCAAAATGGCCTCGATATTGACAATCGGTTTAGATTTGATAAAGTTGTGGCAATTCGAAGTCTGGGAATGTCATTTGAAAATTGGTAAGGGTTCCCCCTTATGCTTTTTTCGCCAAATAAAAAATATTTTTTTTTTTCAAAAATGTATAAACTTGAGATGTAGGATTAAACTAGATGCCAAATTATGATCAAAATGGCTTCGATATTGAAAATCGGCTTAGATCTGGCAAAGTTGTGGCAATTCGAGGTCTGGGAATGTAATTTCAAAATTGGTAAGGGTTCCCCCTTATGATTTTTTCGCAAAAAATACACAATTATTTTTTTTAAAAAATTAATAAACTTGAAATGTAGAATTAAACTAGATGCCAAATTATGATCAAAATGGCTTCGATATTGAAAATCGGCTTAGATTTGGCAAAGTTGTGGCAATTCGAAGTCTGGGATTGTAATTTCAAAATTTGTAAGGGTTCCCCCTTATGATTTTTTCGCAAAAAATACACAATTATTTTTTTGCAAAAATTAATAAACTTGAGATGTAGAATTAAACTAGATGCCAAATTATGATCAGAACGGCTTCGATATTGACAATCGGTTTAGATTTGACAAAGTTGTGGCAATTCGAAGTCTGGGAATGTCATTTGAAAATTGGTAAGGGTTCCCCCTTATGCTTTTTTCGCCAAAAAAAAAACAATTTTTTTTTTCAAAAATGTATAAACTTGAGATGTAGAATTAAACTAGATGCCAAATTATGATCAAAATGGCTTCGATATTGAAAATCGGCTGAGATTTGGCAAAGTTGCGGCAATTCGAAGTCTGGGGATGGCATTTCAAAACTGTTGAGGGTTCCCCCTTATGATTTTTTCGCAAAAAATACACAATTATTTTTTTCAAAAATTAATAAACTTGAAATGAAGAATTAAACTAGATGCCAAATTATGATCAAAATGGCTTCGATATTGAAAATCGGCTGAGATTTGGCAAAGTTGCGGCAATTAGAAGTCTGGGGATGGCATTTCAAAATTGGTGAGGGTTCCCCCTTATGCTTTTTTCGCAAAAAATACACAATTTTTTTTTCAAAAATTAATAAACTTGAGATATAGAATTAAACTAGATGCCAAATTATGATCAAAATGGCCTCGATATTGACAATCGGTTTAGATTTGATAAAGTTGTGGCAATTCGAAGTCTGGGAATGTCATTTGAAAATTGGTAAGGGTTCCCCCTTATGCTTTTTTCGCCAAATAAAAAATATTTTTTTTTCAAAAATGTATAAACTTGAGATGTAGGATTAAACTAGATGCCAAATTATGATCAAAATGGCTTCGATATTGAAAATCGGCTTAGATCTGGCAAAGTTGTGGCAATTCGAGGTCTGGGAATGTAATTTCAAAATTGGTAAGGGTTCCCCCTTATGATTTTTTCGCAAAAAATACACAATTATTTTTTTTAAAAAATTAATAAACTTGAAATGTAGAATTAAACTAGATGCCAAATTATGATCAAAATGGCTTCGATATTGAAAATCGGCTTAGATTTGGCAAAGTTGTGGCAATTCGAAGTCTGGGATTGTAATTTCAAAATTTGTAAGGGTTCCCCCTTATGATTTTTTCGCAAAAAATACACAATTATTTTTTTGCAAAAATTAATAAACTTGAGATGTAGAATTAAACTAGATGCCAAATTATGATCAAAATGGCTTCGATATTGAAAATCGGCTGAGATTTGGCAAAGTTGCGGCAATTCGAAGTCTGGGGATGGCATTTCAAAACTGGTGAGGGTTCCCCCTTATGCTTTTTTCGCAAAATATACACAATTTTTTTTTCAAAAATTAATAAACTTGAGATGTAGAATTAAACTAGATGCCAAACTATGATCAGAATGGCTTCGATATTAAAAATCGGCTTAGATTTGGCAAAGTTGTGGCAATTCGAAGTCTGGGAATGTAATTTCAAAATTTGTAAGGGTTCCCCCTTATGATTTTTTCGCAAAAAATACACAATTATTTATTTGCAAAAATTAATAAACTTGAGATGTAGAATTAAACTAGATGCCAAATTATGATCAAAATGGCTTCGATATTGAAAATCGGCATAGATTTGGCAAAGTTGTGGCAATTCGAAGTCTGGGATTGTAATTTCAAAATTTGTAAGGGTTCCCCCTTATGATTTTTTCGCAAAAAATACACAATTATTTTTTTGCAAAAATTAATAAACTTGAGATGTAGAATTAAACTAGATGCCAAATTATGATCAGAACGGCTTCGATATTGACAATCGGTTTAGATTTGACAAAGTTGTGGCAATTCGAAGTCTGGGAATGTCATTTGAAAATTGGTAAGGGTTCCCCCTTATGCTTTTTTCGCCAAATAAAAACAATTTTTTTTTCAACAATGTATAAACTTGAGATGTAGGATTAAACTAGATGCCAAATTATGATCAAAATGGCTTCGATATTGAAAATCGGCTTAGATCTGGCAAAGTTGTGGCAATTCGAAGTCTGGGAATGTAATTTCAAAATTGGTAAGGGTTCCCCCTTATGATTTTTTCGCAAAAAATACACAATTATTTTTTTTAAAAAATTAATAAACTTGAAATGTTGAATTTAACTAGATGCCAAATTATGATCAAAATGGCTTCGATATTGAAAATTGGCTTAGATTTGGCAAAGTTGTGGCAAATCGAAGTCTGGGATTGTAATTTCAAAATTTGTAAGGGTTCCCCCTTATGCTTTTTTCGCAAAAAATACACAATTTTTTTTTTCAAAAATTAATAAACTTGAGATGTAGAATTAAACTAGATGCCAAATTATGATCAGAACGGCTTCGATATTGACAATCGGTTTAGATTTGACAAAGTTGTGGCAATTCGAAGTCTGGGAATGTCATTTGAAAATTGGTAAGGGTTCCCCCTTATGCTTTTTTCGCCAAAAAAAAACACATTGTTTTTTTCAAAAATGTATAAACTTGAGATGTAGAATTAAACTAGATGCCAAATTATGATCAAAATGGCTTCGATATTGAAAATCGGCTGAGATTTGGCAAAGTTGCGGCAATTCGAAGTCTGGGGATGGCATTTCAAAACTCGTGAGGGTTCCCCCTTATGCTTTTTTCGCAAAAAATACACAATTATTTTTTTGCAAAAATTAATAAACTTGAGATGTAGAATTGAACTAGATGCCAAACTATGATCAGAGTGGCTTCGATATTGACAATCGGTTTAGATTTGACAAAGTTGTGGCAATTCGAAGTCTGGGAATGTCATTTGAAAATTGGTAAGGGTTCCCCCTTATGCTTTTTTCGCCAAAAAAAAAAACATTTTTTTTTTTCAAAAATGTATAAACTTGAGATGTAGAATTAAACTAGATGCCAAATTATGATCAAAATGGCTTCGATATTGAAAATCGGCTGAGATTTGGCAAAGTTGCGGCAATTCGAAGTCTGGGGATGGCATTTCAAAACTCGTGAGGGTTCCCCCTTATGCTTTTTTCGCAAAATATACACAATTTTTGTTTCAAAAATTAATAAACTTGAGATGTAGAATTAAACTAGATGCCAAACTATGATCAGAATGGCTTCGATATTAAAAATCGGCTTAGATTTGGCAAAGTTGTGGCAATTCGAAGTCTGGGAATGTAATTTCAAAATTTGTAAAGGTTCCCCCTTATGATTTTTTTCGCAAAAAATACACAATTATTTATTTGCAAAAATTAATAAACCTGAGATGTAGAATTAAACTAGATGCCAAATTATGATCGAAATGGCTTCGATATTGAAAATCGGCTTAGATTTGGCAAAGTTGTGGCAATTCGAAGTCTGGGATTGTAATTTCAAAATTTGTAAGGGTTCCCCCTTATGATTTTTTCGCAAAAAATACACAATTATTTTTTTTTAAAAATTAATAAACTTGAAATGAAGAATTAAACTAGATGCCAAATTATGATCAAAATGGCTTCGATATTGAAAATCGGCTTAGATTTGGCAAAGTTGTGGCAATTCGAAGTCTGGGAATGTAATTTCAAAATTGGTAAGGGTTCCCCCTTATGATTTTTTCGCAAAATATACACAATTTTTTTTTCAAAAATGTATAAACTTGAGATGTAGGATTAAACTAGATGCCAAATTATGATCAAAATGGCTTCGATATTGAAAATCGGCTTAGATCTGGCAAAGTTGTGGCAATTCGAAGTCTGGGAATGTAATTTCAAAATTGGTAAGGGTTCCCCCTTATGATTTTTTCGCAAAAAATACACAATTATTTTTTTTTAAAAATTAATAAACTTGAAATGTAAATTAAACTAGATGCCAAACTATGATCAGAATGGCTTCGATATTAAAAATCGGCTTAGATTTGGCAAAGTTGTGGCAATTCGAAGTCTGGGAATATAATTTCAAAATTTGTAAGGGTTCCCCCTTATGATTTTTTCGCAAAAAATACACAATTATTTATTTGCAAAAATTAATAAACTTGAGATGTAGGATTAAACTAGATGCCAAATTATGATCAAAATGGCTTCGATATTGAAAATCGGCTGAGATTTGGCAAAGTTGCGGCAATTCGAAGTCTGGGGATGGCATTTCAAAACTCGTGAGGGTTCCCCCTTATGCTTTTTTCGCAAAAAATACACAATTATTTTTTTGCAAAAATTAATAAACTTGAGATGTAGAATTGAACTAGATGCCAAACTATGATCAGAGTGGCTTCGATATTGACAATCGGTTTAGATTTGACAAAGTTGTGGCAATTCGAAGTCTGGGAATGTCATTTGAAAATTGGTAAGGGTTCCCCCTTATGCTTTTTTCGCCAAAAAAAAAACATTTTTTTTTTTTCAAAAATGTATAAACTTGAGATGTAGAATTAAACTAGATGCCAAATTATGATCAAAATGGCTTCGATATTGAAAATCGGCTGAGATTTGGCAAAGTTGCGGCAATTCGAAGTCTGGGGATGGCATTTCAAAACTCGTGAGGGTTCCCCCTTATGCTTTTTTCGCAAAATATACACAATTTTTGTTTCAAAAATTAATAAACTTGAGATGTAGAATTAAACTAGATGCCAAACTATGATCAGAATGGCTTCGATATTAAAAATCGGCTTAGATTTGGCAAAGTTGTGGCAATTCGAAGTCTGGGAATGTAATTTCAAAATTTGTAAAGGTTCCCCCTTATGATTTTTTCGCAAAAAATACACAATTATTTATTTGCAAAAATTAATAAACCTGAGATGTAGAATTAAACTAGATGCCAAATTATGATCGAAATGGCTTCGATATTGAAAATCGGCTTAGATTTGGCAAAGTTGTGGCAATTCGAAGTCTGGGATTGTAATTTCAAAATTTGTAAGGGTTCCCCCTTATGATTTTTTCGCAAAAAATACACAATTATTTTTTTTTAAAAATTAATAAACTTGAAATGAAGAATTAAACTAGATGCCAAATTATGATCAAAATGGCTTCGATATTGAAAATCGGCTTAGATTTGGCAAAGTTGTGGCAATTCGAAGTCTGGGAATGTAATTTCAAAATTGGTAAGGGTTCCCCCTTATGATTTTTTCGCAAAATATACACAATTTTTTTTTCAAAAATGTATAAACTTGAGATGTAGGATTAAACTAGATGCCAAATTATGATCAAAATGGCTTCGATATTGAAAATCGGCTTAGATCTGGCAAAGTTGTGGCAATTCGAAGTCTGGGAATGTAATTTCAAAATTGGTAAGGGTTCCCCCTTATGATTTTTTCGCAAAAAATACACAATTATTTTTTTTTAAAAATTAATAAACTTGAAATGTAAATTAAACTAGATGCCAAACTATGATCAGAATGGCTTCGATATTAAAAATCGGCTTAGATTTGGCAAAGTTGTGGCAATTCGAAGTCTGGGAATATAATTTCAAAATTTGTAAGGGTTCCCCCTTATGATTTTTTCGCAAAAAATACACAATTATTTATTTGCAAAAATTAATAAACTTGAGATGTAGGATTAAACTAGATGCCAAATTATGATCAAAATGGCTTCGATATTGAAAATCGGCTGAGATTTGGCAAAGTTGCGGCAATTCGAAGTCTGGGGATGGCATCTCAAAACTGGTGAGGGTTCCCCCTTATGATTTTTTCGCAAAAAATACACAATTATTTTTTTTTAAAAATTAATAAACTTGAAATGAAGAATTAAACTAGATGCCAAATTATGATCAAAATGGCTTCGATATTGAAAATCGGCTGAGATTTGGCAAAGTTGTGGCAATTCGAAGTCTGGGGATGGCATTTCAAAATTGGTGAGGGTTCCCCCTTATGCTTTTTTCGCAAAAAATACACAATTTTTTTTTCAAAAATTAATAAACTTGAGATATAGAATTAAACTAGATGCCAAATTATGATCAAAATGGCCTCGATATTGACAATCGGTTTAGATTTGATAAAGTTGTGGCAATTCGAAGTCTGGGAATGTCATTTGAAAATTGGTAAGGGTTCCCCCTTATGCTTTTTTCGCCAAATAAAAAATATTTTTTTTTTTCAAAAATGTATAAACTTGAGATGTAGGATTAAACTAGATGCCAAATTATGATCAAAATGGCTTCGATATTGAAAATCGGCTTAGATCTGGCAAAGTTGTGGCAATTCGAGGTCTGGGAATGTAATTTCAAAATTGGTAAGGCTTCCCCCTTATGATTTTTTCGCAAAAAATACACAATTATTTTTTTTAAAAAATTAATAAACTTGAAATGTAGAATTAAACTAGATGCCAAATTATGATCAAAATGGCTTCGATATTGAAAATCGGCTTAGATTTGGCAAAGTTGTGGCAATTCGAAGTCTGGGATTGTAATTTCAAAATTTGTAAGGGTTCCCCCTTATGATTTTTTCGCAAAAAATACACAATTATTTTTTTGCAAAAATTAATAAACTTGAGATGTAGAATTAAACTAGATGCCAAATTATGATCAAAATGGCTTCGATATTGAAAATCGGCTGAGATTTGGCAAAGTTGCGGCAATTCGAAGTCTGGGGATGGCATTTCAAAACTGGTGAGGGTTCCCCTTATGCTTTTTTCGCAAAATATACACAATTTTTTTTTTCAAAAATTAATAAACTTGAGATGTAGAATTAAACTAGATGCCAAACTATGATCAGAATGGCTTCGATATTAAAAATCGGCTTAGATTTGGCAAAGTTGTGGCAATTCGAAGTCTGGGAATGTAATTTCAAAATTTGTAAGGGTTCCCCCTTATGATTTTTTCGCAAAAAATACACAATTATTTATTTGCAAAAATTAATAAACTTGAGATGTAGAATTAAACTAGATGCCAAATTATGATCAAAATGGCTTCGATATTGAAAATCGGCTTAGATTTGGCAAAGTTGTGGCAATTCGAAGTCTGGGATTGTAATTTCAAAATTTGTAAGGGTTCCCCCTTATGATTTTTTCGCAAAAAATACACAATTATTTTTTTGCAAAAATTAATAAACTTGAGATGTAGAATTAAACTAGATGCCAAATTATGATCAGAACGGCTTCGATATTGACAATCGGTTTAGATTTGACAAAGTTGTGGCAATTCGAAGTCTGGGAATGTCATTTGAAAATTGGTAAGGGTTCCCCCTTATGCTTTTTTCGCCAAATAAAAAATATTTTTTTTTTCAAAAATGTATAAACTTGAGATGTAGGATTAAACTAGATGCCAAATTATGATCAAAATGGCTTCGATATTGAAAATCGGCTTAGATCTGGCAAAGTTGTGGCAATTCGAAGTCTGGGAATGTAATTTCAAAATTGGTAAGGGTTCTCCCTTATGATTTTTTCGCAAAAAATACACAATTATTTTTTTTAAAAAATTAATAAACTTGAAATGTAGAATTAAACTAGATGCCAAATTATGATCAAAATGGCTTCGATATTGAAAATCGGCTTAGATTTGGCAAAGTTGTGGCAAATCGAAGTCTGGGATTGTAATTTCAAAATTTGTAAGGGTTCCCCCTTATGCTTTTTTCGCAAAAAATACACAATTTTTTTTTTCAAAAATTAATAAACTTGAGATGTAGAATTAAACTAGATGCCAAATTATGATCAGAACGGCTTCGATATTGACAATCGGTTTAGATTTGACAAAGTTGTGGCAATTCGAAGTCTGGGAATGTCATTTGAAAATTGGTAAGGGTTCCCCCTTATGCTTTTTTCGCCAAAAAAAAAAACATTTTTTTTTTCAAAAATGTATAAACTTGAGATGTAGAATTAAACTAGATGCCAAATTATGATCAAAATGGCTTCGATATTGAAAATCGGCTTAGATTTGGCAAAGTTGTGGCAATTCGAAGTCTGGGATTGTAATTTGAAAATTTGTAAGGGTTCCCCCTTATGATTTTTTCGCATAAAATACACAATTTTTTTTTTCAAAAATGTATAAACTTGAGATGTAGAATTAAACTAGATGCCAAATTATGATCAAAATGGCTTCGATATTGAAAATCGGCTGAGATTTGGCAAAGTTGCGGCAATTCGAAGTCTGGGGATGGCATTTCAAAACTCGTGAGGGTTCCCCCTTATGATTTTTTCGCAAAAAATACACAATTATTTTTTTGCAAAAATTAATAAACTTGAGATGTAGAATTAAACTAGATGCCAAACTATGATCAGAATGGCTTCGATATTAAAAATCGGCTTAGATTTGGCAAAGTTGTGGCAATTCGAAGTCTGGGAATATAATTTCAAAATTTGTAAGGGTTCCCCCTTATGATTTTTTCGCAAAAAATACACAATTATTTATTTGCAAAAATTAATAAACTTGAGATGTAGAATTAAACAAGATGCCAAATTATGTTTGAAATGGCTTCGATATTGAAAATCGGCTTAGATTTGGCAAAGTTGTGTCAATTCGAAGTCTGGGAATGTCATTTGAAAATTGGTAAGGGTTCCCCCTTATGCTTTTATCGCCAAATAAAAAATATTTTTTTTTCAAAAATGTATAAACTTGAGATGTAGGATTAAACTAGATGCCAAACTATGATCAGAATGGCTTCGATATTAAAAATCGGCTTAGATTTGGCAAAGTTGTGGCAATTCGAAGTCTGGGAATGTAATTTCAAAATTTGTAAAGGTTCCCCCTTATGATTTTTTCGCAAAAAATACACAATTATTTATTTGCAAAAATTAATAAACCTGAGATGTAGAATTAAACTAGATGCCAAATTATGATCGAAATGGCTTCGATATTGAAAATCGGCTTAGATTTGGCAAAGTTGTGGCAATTCGAAGTCTGGGATTGTAATTTCAAAATTTGTAAGGGTTCCCCCTTATGATTTTTTCGCAAAAAATACACAATTATTTTTTTTTTAAAATTAATAAACTTGAAATGAAGAATTAAACTAGATGCCAAATTATGATCAAAATGGCTTCGATATTGAAAATCGGCTTAGATTTGGCAAAGTTGTGGCAATTCGAAGTCTGGGAATGTAATTTCAAAATTGGTGAGGGTTCCCCCTTATGATTTTTTTCGCAAAAAATACACAATTATTTTTTTTTAAAAATTAATAAACTTGAAATGAAGAATTAAACTAGATGCCAAATTATGATCAAAATGGCTTCGATATTGAAAATCGGCTGAGATTTGGCAAAGTTGCGGCAATTCGAAGTCTGGGGATGGCATTTCAAAACTCGTGAGGGTTCCCCCTTATGCTTTTTTCGCAAAATATACACAATTTTTTTCTTCAAAAATGTATAAACTTGAGATGTAGGATTAAACTAGATGCCAAATTATGATCAAAATGGCTTCGATATTGAAAATCGGCTTAGATCTGGCAAAGTTGTGGCAATTCGAAGTCTGGGAATGTAATTTCAAAATTGGTAAGGGTTCCCCCTTATGATTTTTTCGCAAAAAATACACAATTATTTTTTTTTAAAAATTAATAAACTTGAAATGTAGAATTAAACTAGATGCCAAATTATGATCAAAATGGCTTCGATATTGAAAATCGGCTTAGATTTGGCAAAGTTGTGGCAATTCGAAGTCTGGGATTGTAATTTCAAAATTTGTAAGGGTTCCCCCTTATGATTTTTTCGCAAAAAATACACAATTTTTTTTTTCAAAAATTAATAAACTTGAGATGTAGAATTAAACTAGATGCCAAATTATGATCAGAACGGCTTCGATATTGACAATCGGTTTAGATTTGACAAAGTTGTGGCAATTCGAAGTCTGGGAATGTCATTTGAAAATTGGTAAGGGTTCCCCCTTATGCTTTTTTCGCCAAAAAAAAAAACATTTTTTTTTTTCAAAAATGTATAAACTTGAGATGTAGAATTAAACTAGATGCCAAATTATGATCAAAATGGCTTCGATATTGAAAATCGGCTGAGATTTGGCAAAGTTGCGGCAATTCGAAGTCTGGGGATGGCATTTCAAAACTCGTGAGGGTTCCCCCTTATGCTTTTTTCGCAAAAAATACACAATTATTTTTTTGCAAAAATTAATAAACTTGAGATGTAGAATTAAACTAGATGCCAAACTATGATCAGAATGGCTTCGATATTAAAAATCGGCTTAGATTTGGCAAAGTTGTGGCAATTCGAAGTCTGGGAATATAATTTCAAAATTTGTAAGGGTTCCCCCTTATGATTTTTTCGCAAAAAATACACAATTATTTTTTTTTAAAAATTAATAAACTTGAAATGAAGAATTAAACTAGATGCCAAATTATGATCAAAATGGCTTCGATATTGAAAATCGGCTTAGATTTGGCAAAGTTGTGGCAATTCGAAGTCTGGGAATGTAATTTCAAAATTGGTGAGGGTTCCCCCTTATGATTTTTTCGCAAAAAATACACAATTATTTTTTTTCAAAAATTAATAAACTTGAAATGAAGAATTAAACTAGATGCCAAATTATGATCAAAATGGCTTCGATATTGAAAATCGGCTGAGATTTGGCAAAGTTGCGGCAATTCGAAGTCTGGGGATGGCATTTCAAAACTCGTGAGGGTTCCCCCTTATGCTTTTTTCGCAAAATATACACAATTTTTTTCTTCAAAAATGTATAAACTTGAGATGTAGGATTAAACTAGATGCCAAATTATGATCAAAATGGCTTCGATATTGAAAATCGGCTTAGATCTGGCAAAGTTGTGGCAATTCGAAGTCTGGGAATGTAATTTCAAAATTGGTAAGGGTTCCCCCTTATGATTTTTTCGCAAAAAATACACAATTATTTTTTTTAAAAATTAATAAACTTGAAATGTAGAATTAAACTAGATGCCAAATTATGATCAAAATGGCTTCGATATTGAAAATCGGCTTAGATTTGGCAAAGTTGTGGCAATTCGAAGTCTGGGATTGTAATTTCAAAATTTGTAAGGGTTCCCCCTTATGATTTTTTCGCAAAAAATACACAATTTTTTTTTTCAAAAATTAATAAACTTGAGATGTAGAATTAAACTAGATGCCAAATTATGATCAGAACGGCTTCGATATTGACAATCGGTTTAGATTTGACAAAGTTGTGGCAATTCGAAGTCTGGGAATGTCATTTGAAAATTGGTAAGGGTTCCCCCTTATGCTTTTTTCGCCAAAAAAAAAAACATTTTTTTTTTCAAAAATGTATAAACTTGAGATGTAGAATTAAACTAGATGCCAAATTATGATCAAAATGGCTTCGATATTGAAAATCGGCTGAGATTTGGCAAAGTTGCGGCAATTCGAAGTCTGGGGATGGCATTTCAAAACTCGTGAGGGTTCCCCCTTATGCTTTTTTCGCAAAAAATACACAATTATTTTTTTGCAAAAATTAATAAACTTGAGATGTAGAATTAAACTAGATGCCAAACTATGATCAGAATGGCTTCGATATTAAAAATCGGCTTAGATTTGGCAAAGTTGTGGCAATTCGAAGTCTGGGAATATAATTTCAAAATTTGTAAGGGTTCCCCCTTATGATTTTTTCGCAAAAAATACACAATTATTTATTTGCAAAAATTAATAAACTTGAGATGTAGAATTAAACTAGATGCCAAATTATGATCGAAATGGCTTCGATATTGAAAATCGGCTTAGATTTGACAAAGTTGTGGCAATTCGAAGTCTGGGAATATAATTTCAAAATTGGTAAGGGTTCCCCCTTATGATTTTTTCGCAAAAAATACACAATTATTTATTTGCAAAAATTAATAAACTTGAGATGTAGAATTAAACTAGATGCCAAATTATGTTTGAAATGGCTTCGATATTGAAAATCGGCTTAGATTTGACAAAGTTGTGGCAATTCGAAGTCTGGGAATGTCATTTGAAAATTGGTAAGGGTTCCCCCTTATGCTTTTTTCGCCAAATAAAAAATATTTTTTTTTTCAAAAATGTATAAACTTGAGATGTAGGATTAAACTAGATGCCAAATTATGATCAAAATGGCTTCGATATTGAAAATCGGCTTAGATCTGGCAAAGTTGTGGCAATTCGAAGTCTGGGAATGTAATTTCAAAATTGGTAAGGGTTCCCCCTTATGATTTTTTCGCAAAAAATACACAATTATTTTTTTTTAAAAATTAATAAACTTGAAATGTAGAATTAAACTAGATGCCAAATTATGATCAAAATGGCTTCGATATTGAAAATCGGCTTAGATTTGGCAAAGTTGTGGCAATTCGAAGTCTGGGATTGTAATTTCAAAATTTGTAAGGGTTCCCCCTTATGATTTTTTCGCAAAAAATACACAATTTTTTTTTTCAAAAATTAATAAACTTGAGATGTAGAATTAAACTAGATGCCAAATTATGATCAGAACGGCTTCGATATTGACAATCGGTTTAGATTTGACAAAGTTGTGGCAATTCGAAGTCTGGGAATGTCATTTGAAAATTGGTAAGGGTTCCCCCTTATGCTTTTTTCGCCAAAAAAAAAAACATTTTTTTTTTTTCAAAAATGTATAAACTTGAGATGTAGAATTAAACTAGATGCCAAATTATGATCAAAATGGCTTCGATATTGAAAATCGGCTGAGATTTGGCAAAGTTGCGGCAATTCGAAGTCTGGGGATGGCATTTCAAAACTCGTGAAGGTTCCCCCTTATGCTTTTTTCGCAAAATATACACAATTTTTGTTTCAAAAATTAATAAACTTGAGATGTAGGATTAAACTAGATGCCAAATTATGATCAAAATGGCTTCGATATTGAAAATCGGCTTAGATCTGGCAAAGTTGTGGCAATTCGAAGTCTGGGAATGTAATTTCAAAATTGGTAAGGGTTCCCCCTTATGATTTTTTCGCAAAAAATACACAATTATTTTTTTTTAAAAATTAATAAACTTGAAATGTAGAATTAAACTAGATGCCAAATTATGATCAAAATGGCTTCGATATTGAAAATCGGCTTAGATTTGGCAAAGTTGTGGCAATTCGAAGTCTGGGATTGTAATTTCAAAATTTGTAAGGGTTCCCCCTTATGATTTTTTCGCAAAAAATACACAATTTTTTTTTTCAAAAATTAATAAACTTGAGATGTAGAATTAAACTAGATGCCAAATTATGATCAGAACGGCTTCGATATTGACAATCGGTTTAGATTTGACAAAGTTGTGGCAATTCGAAGTCTGGGAATGTCATTTGAAAATTGGTAAGGGTTCCCCCTTATGCTTTTTTCGCCAAATAAAAAATATTTTTTTTTTCAAAAATGTATAAACTTGAGATGTAGGATTAAACTAGATGCCAAATTATGATCAAAATGGCTTCGATATTGAAAATCGGCTTAGATCTGGCAAAGTTGTGGCAATTCGAAGTCTGGGAATGTAATTTCAAAATTGGTAAGGGTTCCCCCTTATGATTTTTTTCGCAAAAAATACACAATTATTTTTTTTAAAAATTAATAAACTTGAAATGTAGAATTAAACTAGATGCCAAATTATGATCAAAATGGCTTCGATATTGAAAATCGGCTTAGATTTGGCAAAGTTGTGGCAATTCGAAGTCTGGGATTGTAATTTCAAAATTTGTAAGGGTTCCCCCTTATGATTTTTTCGCAAAAAATACACAATTTTTTTTTTCAAAAATTAATAAACTTGAGATGTAGAATTAAACTAGATGCCAAATTATGATCAGAACGGCTTCGATATTGACAATCGGTTTAGATTTGACAAAGTTGTGGCAATTCGAAGTCTGGGAATGTCATTTGAAAATTGGTAAGGGTTCCCCCTTATGCTTTTTTCGCCAAAAAAAAAACATTTTTTTTTTCAAAAATGTATAAACTTGAGATGTAGAATTAAACTAGATGCCAAATTATGATCAAAATGGCTTCGATATTGAAAATCGGCTTAGATTTGGCAAAGTTGTGGCAATTCGAAGTCTGGGAATGTCATTTGAAAATTGGTAAGGGTTCCCCCTTATGCTTTTTTCGCCAAAAAAAAAAACATTTTTTTTTTTCAAAAATGTATAAACTTGAGATGTAGAATTAAACTAGATGCCAAATTATGATCAAAATGGCTTCGATATTGAAAATCGGCTTAGATCTGGCAAAGTTGTGGCAATTCGAAGTCTGGGAATGTAATTTCAAAATTGGTAAGGGTTCCCCCTTATGCTTTTTTCGCAAAATATACACAATTTTTGTTTCAAAAATTAATAAACTTGAGATGTAGAATTAAACTAGATGCCAAATTATGATCAAAATGGCTTCGATATTGAAAATCGGCTTAGATCTGGCAAAGTTGTGGCAATTCGAAGTCTGGGAATGTAATTTCAAAATTGGTAAGGGTTCCCCCTTATGCTTTTTTCGCAAAATATACACAATTATTTTGTTTCAAAAATTAATAAACTTGAGATGTAGAATTAAACTAGATGCCAAATTATGATCAAAATGGCTTCGATATTGAAAATCGGCTTAGATTTGGCAAAGTTGTGGCAATTCGAAGTCTGGGATTGTAATTTCAAAATTTGTAAGGGTTCCCCCTTATGATTTTTTCGCAAAAAATACACAATTTTTTTTTTCAAAAATTAATAAACTTGAGATGTAGAATTAAACTAGATGCCAAATTATGATCAGAACGGCTTCGATATTGACAATCGGTTTAGATTTGACAAAGTTGTGGCAATTCGAAGTCTGGGAATGTCATTTGAAAATTGGTAAGGGTTCCCCCTTATGCTTTTTTCGCCAAAAAAAAAACATTTTTTTTTTTCAAAAATGTATAAACTTGAGATGTAGAATTAAACTAGATGCCAAATTATGATCAAAATGGCTTCGATATTGAAAATCGGCTGAGATTTGGCAAAGTTGCGGCAATTCGAAGTCTGGGGATGGCATTTCAAAACTCGTGAGGGTTCCCCCTTATGCTTTTTTCGCAAAATATGCACAATTTTTGTTTCAAAAATATATAAACTTGAGATGTAGAATTAAACTAGATGCCAAACTATGATCAGAATGGCTTCGATATTAAAAATCGGCTTAGATTTGGCAAAGTTGTGGCAATTCGAAGTCTGGGAATGTAATTTCAAAATTTGTAAAGGTTCCCCCTTATGATTTTTTCGCAAAAAATACACAATTATTTATTTGCAAAAATTAATAAACTTGAGATGTAGAATTAAACTAGATGCCAAATTATGATCGAAATGGCTTCGATATTGAAAATCGGCTTAGATTTGGCAAAGTTGTGGCAATTCGAAGTCTGGGATTGTAATTTCAAAATTTGTAAGGGTTCCCCCTTATGATTTTTTTCGCAAAAAATACACAATTATTTTTTTTTAAAAATTAATAAACTTGAAATGAAGAATTAAACTAGATGCCAAATTATGATCAAAATGGCTTCGATATTGAAAATCGGCTGAGATTTGGCAAAGTTGCGGCAATTAGAAGTCTGGGGATGGCATTTCAAAATTGGTGAGGGTTCCCCCTTATGATTTTTTCGCAAAAAATACACAATTATTTTTTTGCAAAAATGAATAAACTTGAGATCTAGAATTAAACTAGATGCCAAATTATGATCAAAATGGCTTCGATATTGAAAATCGGCTGAGATTTGGCAAAGTTGCGGCAATTAGAAGTCTGTGGATGGCATTTCAAAATTGGTGAGGGTGCCCCCTTATGCTTTTTTCGCAAAAAATACACAATTTTTTTTTCAAAAATTAATAAACTTGAGATATAGAATTAAACTAGATGCCAAATTATGATCAAAATGGCCTCGATATTGACAATCGGTTTAGATTTGATAAAGTTGTGGCAATTCGAAGTCTGGGAATGTCATTTGAAAATTGGTAAGGGTTCCCCCTTATGCTTTTTTCGCCAAATAAAAAATATTTTTTTTTTTCAAAAATGTATAAACTTGAGATGTAGGATTAAACTAGATGCCAAATTATGATCAAAATGGCTTCGATATTGAAAATCGGCTTAGATTTGTCAAAGTTGTGGCAATTCGAAGTCTGGGAATGTAATTTCAAAATTGGTAAGGGTTCCCCCTTATGATTTTTTCGCAAAAAATACACAATTATTTTTTTTTAAAAATTAATAAACTTGAAATGAAGAATTAAACTAGATGCCAAATTATGATCAAAATGGCTTCGATATTGAAAATCGGCTTAGATTTGACAAAGTTGTGGCAATTCGAAGTCTGGGATTGTAATTTCAAAATTTGTAAGGGTTCCCCCTTATGATTTTTTCGCAAAATATACACAATTTTTTTTTTGCAAAAATTAATAAACTTGAGATGTAGAATTAAACTAGATGCCAAATTATGATCAAAATGGCTTCGATATTGAAAATCGGCTGAGATTTGGCAAAGTTGTGGCAATAAGAAGTCTGGGGATGGCATTTCAAAATTGGTGAGGGTTCCCCCTTATGCTTTTTTCGCAAAAAATACACAATTTTTTTTTTAAAAATTAATAAACTTGAGATGTAGAATTAAACTAGATGCCAAATTATGATCAAAATGGCTTCGATATTGACAATCGGCTTAGATTTGACAAAGTTGTAGCAATTCGAAGTCTGGGAATGTCATTTGAAAATTGGTAAGGGTTCCCCCTTATGCTTTTTTCGCCAAATAAAAAATATTTTTTTTGTTCAAAAATGTATAAACTTGAGATGTAGGATTAAACTAGATGCCAAATTATGATCAAAATGGCTTCGATATTGAAAATCGGCTTAGATTTGTCAAAGTTGTGGCAATTCGAAGTCTGGGAATGTAATTTCAAAATTGGTAAGGGTTCCCCCTTATGATTTTTTCGCAAAAAATACACAATTATTTTTTTTTAAAAATTAATAAACTTGAAATGAAGAATTAAACTAGATGCCAAATTATGATCAAAATGGCTTCGATATTGAAAATCGGCTTAGATTTGGCAAAGTTGTGGCAATTCGAAGTCTGGGATTGTAATTTCAAAATTTGTAAGGGTTCCCCCTTATGATTTTTTCGCAAAAAATACACAATTTTTTTTTTGCAAAAATTAATAAACTTGAGATGTAGAATTAAACTAGATGCCAAAGTATGATCAAAATGGCTTCGATATTGAAAATCGGCTGAGATTTGGCAAAGTTGTGGCAATTAGAAGTCTGGGGATGGCATTTCAAAATTGGTGAGGGTTATGCTTTTTTCGCAAAAAAATACACAATTTTTTTTTTAAAAATTAATAAACTTGAGATGTAGAATTAAACTAGATGCCAAATTATGATCAAAATGGCCTCGATATTGACAATCGGTTTATTTTTGATAAAGTTGTGGCAATTCGAAGTCTGGGAATGTCATTTGAAAATTGGTAAGGGTTCCGCCTTATGCTTTTTTCGCCAAAAAAAATATATTTTTTTTTCAAAAATGTATAAACTTGAGATGAAGGATTAAACTAGATGCCAAATTATGATCAAAATGGCTTCGATATTGAAAATCGGCTTAGATTTGGCAAAGTTGTGGCAATTCGAAGTCTGGGAATGTAATTTCAAAATTGGTAAGGGTTCCCCCTTATGATTTTTTCGCAAAAAATACACAATTATTTTTTTTAAAAATTAATAAACTTGAAATGTAGAATTAAACTAGATGCCAAATTATGATCAAAATGGCTTCGATACTGAAAATCGGCTTAGATTTGGCAAAGTTGCGGCAATTCGAAGTCTGGGGATGGCATTTCAAAACTGGTGAGGGTTCCCCCTTATGCTTTTTTCGCAAAATATACACAACTTTTTTTTCAAAAATGTATAAACTTGAGATGTAGAATTAAACTAGATGCCAAACTATGATCAGAATGGCTTCGATATTAAAAATCGGCTTAGATTTGGCAAAGCTGTGGCAATTCGAAGTCTGGGAATGTAATTTCAAAATTTGTAAGGGTTCCCCCTTATGATTTTTTCGCAAAAAATACACAATTATTTACTTGCAAAAATTAATAAACTTGAGATGTAGAATTAAACTAGATGCCAAATTATGATCAAAATGGCTTCGATATTGAAAATCGGCTTAGATTTGGCAAAGTTGTGGCAATTCGAAGTCTGGGAATGTAATTTCAAAATTTGTAAGGGTTCCCCCTTATGATTTTTTCGCAAAATAAACAATATTTTTTTTTCAAAAATGTAATAAACTTGAGATGTAGGATTTAAACTAGATGCCAAATTATGATCAAAATGGCTTCGATATTGACAATCGGCTTAGATTTGGCAAAGTTGTGGCAATTCGAAGTCTGGGAATGTAATTTCAAAATTGGTAAGGGTTCCCCCTTATGATTTTTTCGCAAAAAATACACAATTATTTTTTTTAAAAATTAATAAACTTGAAATGTAGAATTAAACTAGATGCCAAATTATGATCAAAATGGCTTCGATATTGAAAATCGGCTTAGATTTGGCAAAGTTGTGGCAATTCGAAGTCTGGGATTGTCATTTCAAAATTGGTGAGGGTTCCCCCTTATGATTTTTTCGCAAAAAATACACAATTATTTTTTTGCAAAAATTAATAAACTTGAGATGTAGAATTAAACTAGATGCCAAATTATGATCAAAATGGCTTCGATATTGACAATCGGTTTAGATTTGACAAAGTTGTGGCAATTCGAAGTCTGGGAATGTCATTTCAAAATTGGTAAGGGTTCCCCCTTATGCTTTTTTCGCAAAAAAATACACAATTATTTTTTTTCAAAAATTAATAAACTTGAGATGTAGAATTAAACTAGATGCCAAATTATGATCAAAATGGCTTCGATATTGAAAATCGGCTGAGATTTGGCAAAGTTGCGGCAATTCGAAGTCTGGGGATGGCATTTCAAAACTGGTGAGGGTTCCCCCTTATGCTTTTTTCGCAAAATATACACAATTTTTTTTTCAAAAATGTATAAACTTGAGATGTAGAATTAAACTAGATGCCAAATTATGATCAAAATGGCTTCGATATTGAAAATCGGCTTAGATTTGGCAAAGTTGTGGCAATTCGAAGTCTGGGAATGTAATTTCAAAATTGGTAAGGGTTCCCCCTTATGATTTTTTTCGCAAAAAATACACAATTATTTTTTTTCAAAAATTAATAAACTTGAGATGTAGAATTAAACTAGATGCCAAATTATGATCAAAATGGCTTCGATATTGAAAATCGGCTTAGATTTGGCAAAGTTGTGGCAATTCGAAGTCTGGGATTGTAATTTCAAAATTTGTAAGGGTTCCCCCTTATGATTTTTTCGCAAAAAATACACAATTATTTTTTTCAAAAATTAATAAACTTGAGATGTAGAATTAAACTAGATGCCAAATTATGATCAAAATGGCTTCGATATTGAAAATCGGCTGAGATTTGGCAAAGTTGTGGCAATTAGAAGTCTGGGGATGGCATTTCAAAATTGGTGAGGGTTCCCCCTTATGATTTTTTCGCAAAAAATACACAATTATTTTTTTGCAAAAATGAATAAACTTGAGATGTAGAATTAAACTAGATGCCAAATTATGATCAAAATGGCTTCGATATTGAAAATCGGCTGAGATTTGGCAAAGTTGCGGCAATTAGAAGTCTGGGGATGGCATTTCAAAATTGGTGAGGGTTCCCCCTTATGCTTTTTTCGCAAAAAATACACAATTTTTTTTTCAAAAATTAATAAACTTGAGATATAGAATTAAACTAGATGCCAAATTATGATCAAAATGGCCTCGATATTGACAATCGGTTTAGATTTGATAAAGTTGTGGCAATTCGAAGTCTGGGAATGTCATTTGAAAATTGGTAAGGGTTCCCCCTTATGCTTTTTTCGCCAAATAAAAAATATTTTTTTTTTCAAAAATGTATAAACTTGAGATGTAGGATTAAACTAGATGCCAAATTATGATCAAAATGGCTTCGATATTGAAAATCGGCTTAGATTTGTCAAAGTTGTGGCAATTCGAAGTCTGGGAATGTAATTTCAAAATTGGTAAGGGTTCCCCCTTATGATTTTTTCGCAAAAAATACACAATTATTTTTTTTAAAAATTAATAAACTTGAAATGAAGAATTAAACTAGATGCCAAATTATGATCAAAATGGCTTCGATATTGAAAATCGGCTTAGATTTGACAAAGTTGTGGCAATTCGAAGTCTGGGATTGTAATTTCAAAATTTGTAAGGGTTCCCCCTTATGATTTTTTCGCAAAATATACACAATTTTTTTTTTGCAAAAATTAATAAACTTGAGATGTAGAATTAAACTAGATGCCAAATTATGATCAAAATGGCTTCGATATTGAAAATCGGCTGAGATTTGGCAAAGTTGTGGCAATAAGAAGTCTGGGGATGGCATTTCAAAATTGGTGAGGGTTCCCCCTTATGCTTTTTTCGCAAAAAATACACAATTTTTTTTTTTAAAAATTAATAAACTTGAGATGTAGAATTAAACTAGATGCCAAATTATGATCAAAATGGCTTCGATATTGACAATCGGCTTAGATTTGACAAAGTTGTAGCAATTCGAAGTCTGGGAATGTCATTTGAAAATTGGTAAGGGTTCCCCCTTATGCTTTTTTCGCCAAATAAAAAATATTTTTTTTTTTCAAAAATGTATAAACTTGAGATGTAGGATTAAACTAGATGCCAAATTATGATCAAAATGGCTTCGATATTGAAAATCGGCTTAGATTTGTCAAAGTTGTGGCAATTCGAAGTCTGGGAATGTAATTTCAAAATTGGTAAGGGTTCCCCCTTATGATTTTTTCGCAAAAAATACACAATTATTTTTTTTAAAAATTAATAAACTTGAAATGAAGAATTAAACTAGATGCCAAATTATGATCAAAATGGCTTCGATATTGAAAATCGGCTTAGATTTGGCAAAGTTGTGGCAATTCGAAGTCTGGGATTGTAATTTCAAAATTTGTAAGGGTTCCCCCTTATGATTTTTTCGCAAAAAATACACAATTTTTTTTTTGCAAAAATTAATAAACTTGAGATGTAGAATTAAACTAGATGCCAAAGTATGATCAAAATGGCTTCGATATTGAAAATCGGCTGAGATTTGGCAAAGTTGTGGCAATTAGAAGTCTGGGGATGGCATTTCAAAATTGGTGAGGGTTATGCTTTTTTCGCAAAAAATACACAATTTTTTTTTTCAAAAATTAATAAACTTGAGATGTAGAATTAAACTAGATGCCAAATTATGATCAAAATGGCCTCGATATTGACAATCGGTTTATTTTTGATAAAGTTGTGGCAATTCGAAGTCTGGGAATGTCATTTGAAAATTGGTAAGGGTTCCGCCTTATGCTTTTTTCGCCAAAAAAAATATATTTTTTTTTCAAAAATGTATAAACTTGAGATGAAGGATTAAACTAGATGCCAAATTATGATCAAAATGGCTTCGATATTGAAAATCGGCTTAGATTTGGCAAAGTTGTGGCAATTCGAAGTCTGGGAATGTAATTTCAAAATTGGTAAGGGTTCCCCCTTATGATTTTTTCGCAAAAAATACACAATTATTTTTTTTTAAAAATTAATAAACTTGAAATGTAGAATTAAACTAGATGCCAAATTATGATCAAAATGGCTTCGATATTGAAAATCGGCTTAGATTTGGCAAAGTTGCGGCAATTCGAAGTCTGGGGATGGCAATTTCAAAACTGGTGAGGGTTCCCCCTTATGCTTTTTTCGCAAAATATACACAACTTTTTTTTTCAAAAATGTAATAAACTTGAGATGTAGAATTAAACTAGATGCCAAACTATGATCAGAATGGCTTCGATATTAAAAATCGGCTTAGATTTGGCAAAGCTGTGGCAATTCGAAGTCTGGGAATGTAATTTCAAAATTTGTAAGGGTTCCCCCTTATGATTTTTTCGCAAAAAATACACAATTATTTACTTGCAAAAATTAATAAACTTGAGATGTAGAATTAAACTAGATGCCAAATTATGATCAAAATGGCTTCGATATTGAAAATCGGCTCAGATTTGGCAAAGTTGTGGCAATTCGAAGTCTGGGAATGTAATTTCAAAATTGGTAAGGGTTCCCCCTTATGATTTTTTCGCCAAATAAAAAATATATTTTTTTTCAAAAATGTATAAATTGAGATGTAGGATTAAACTAGATGCCAAATTATGATCAAAATGGCTTCGATATTGAAAATCGGCTTAGATTTGGCAAAGTTGTGGCAATTCGAAGTCTGGGAATGTAATTTCAAAATTGGTAAGGGTTCCCCCTTATGATTTTTTCGCAAAAAATACACAATTATTTTTTTAAAAATTAATAAACTTGAAATGAAGAATTAAACTAGATGCCAAATTATGATCAAAATGGCTTCGATATTGAAAATCGGCTTAGATTTGGCAAAGTTGTGGCAAGTCGAAGTCTGGGATTGTAATTTCAAAATTTGTAAGGGTTCCCCCTTATGATTTTTTCGCAAAAAATACACAATTATTTTTTTGCAAAAATTAATAAACTTGAGATGTAGAACTAAACTAGATGCCAAATTATGATCGAAATGGCTTCGATATGAAAATCGGCTGAGATTTGGCAAAGTTGCGGCAAATAGAAGTCTGGGGATGGCATTTCAAAATTGGTGACGGTTCCCCCTTATGCTTTTTTCGCAAAAAATACACAATTTTTTTTTTCAAAAATTAATAAACTTGAGATGTAGAATAAACTAGATGCCAAATTATGATCAAAATGGCCTCGATATGACAATCGGTTTATATTTGATAAAGTTGTGGCAATTCGAAGTCTGGGAATGTCATTTGAAAATTGGTAAGGGTTCCGCCTTATGCTTTTTTCGCCAAAAAAAAAATTTTTTTTCAAAAATGTATAAACTTGAGATGAAGGATTAAACTAGATGCAAATTATGATCAAAATGGCTTCGATATGAAAATCGGCTTAGATTTGGCAAAGTTGTGGCAATTCGAAGTCTGGGAATGTAATTTCAAAATGGTAAGGGTTCCCCCTTATGATTTTTTCGCAAAAAATACACAATTATTTTTTTTAAAAATTAATAAACTTGAAATGAAGAATTAAACTAGATGCCAAATTATGATCAAAATGGCTTCGATATTGAAAATCGGCTTAGATTTGGCAAAGTTGTGGCAATTCGAAGTCTGGGATTGTAATTTCAAAATTTGTAAGGGTTCCCCCTTATGATTTTTTCGAAAAAAATATACAATTTTTTTTTTGCAAAAATTAATAAACTTGAGATGTAGAATTAAACTAGATGCCAAATTATGATCAAAATGGCTTCGATATTGAAAATCGGCTGAGATTTGGCAAAGTTGTGGCAATTCGAAGTCTGGGATTGTAATTTCAAAATTTGTAAGGGTTCCCCCTTATGATTTTTTCGCAAAAAATACACAATTTTTTTTTCAAAAATTAATAAACTTGAGATGTAGATTTAAACTAGATGCCAAATTATGATCAAAATGGCCTCGATATTGACAATCGGTTTATATTTGATAAAGTTGTGGCAATTCGAAGTCTGGGAATGTTATTTCAAAATTGGTAAGGGTTCCCCCTTATGATTTTTTCGCAAAAAATACACAATTATTTTTTTGCAAGAATTAATAAACTTGAGATGTAGAATTAAACTAGATGCCAAATTATGATCAAAATGGCTTCGATATTGAAAATCAGATGAGATTTGGCAAAGTTGCGGCAATTCGAAGTCTGGGGATGGCATTTCAAAATTGGTGAGGGTTCCCCCTTATGCTTTTTTCGCAAAAAATACAAAATTTTTTTTTCAAAAATTAATAAACTTGAGATGTAGAATTAAACTAGATGCCAAATTATGATCAAAATGGCCTCGATATTGACAATCGGTTTATATTTGATAAAGTTGTGGCAATTCGAAGTCTGGGAATGTTATTTCAAAATTGGTAAGGGTTCCCCCTTATGATTTTTTCGCAAAAAATACACAATTATTTTTTTGCAAGAATTAATAAACTTGAGATGTAGAATTAAACTGGATGCCAAATTATGATCAAAATGGCTTCGATATTGAAAATCAGCTGAGATTTGGCAAAGTTGCGGCAATTCGAAGTCTGGGGATGGCATTTCAAAACTGGTGAGGGTTCCCCCTTATGCTTTTTTCGCAAAATATACACATTTTTTTTTCAAAAATGTATAAACTTGAGATGAAGGATTAAACAAGATGCCAAATTATGATCAAAATGGCTTCGATATTGAAAATCGGCTTAGATTTGGCAAAGTTGTGGCAATTCGAAGTCTGGGAATGTAATTTCAAAATTGGTAAGGGTTCCCCCTTATGATTTTTTCGCAAAAAATACACAATTATTTTTTTTTAAAAATTAATAAACTTGAAATGAAGAATTAAACTAGATGCCAAATTATGATCAAAATGGCTTCGATATTGAAAATCGGCTTAGATTTGGCAAAGTTGTGGCAATTCGAAGTCTGGGATTGTAATTTCAAAATTTGTAAGGGTTCCCCATTATGATTTTTTCGAAAAAAATATACAATTTTTTTTTTTGCAAAAATTAATAAACTTGAGATGTAGAATTAAACTAGATGCCAAATTATGATCAAAATGGCTTCGATATTGAAAATCGGCTGAGATTTGGCAAAGTTGTGGCAATTAGAAGTCTGGGGATGGCATTTCAAAATTGGTGAGGGTTCCCCCTTATGCTTTTTTCGCAAAAAATACACAATTTTTTTTTCAAAAATTAATAAACTTGAGATGTAGAATTAAACTAGATGCCAAATTATGATCAAAATGGCCTCGATATTGACAATCGGTTTATATTTGATAAAGTTGTGGCAATTCGAAGTCTGGGAATGTTATTTCAAAATTGGTAAGGGTTCCCCGTTATGATTTTTTCGCAAAAAATACACAATTATTTTTTTGCAAGAATTAATAAACTTGAGATGTTGAATTAAACTAGATGCCAAATTATGATCAAAATGGCTTCGATATTGAAAATCAGCTGAGATTTGGCAAAGTTGCGGCAATTCGAAGTCTGGGGATGGCATTTCAAAACTGGTGAGGGTTCCCCCTTATGCTTTTTTCGCAAAATATACACATTTTTTTTTCAAAAATTAATAAACTTGAGATGTAGAATTAAACTAGAGGCTAAACTATGATCGAAATGGCTTCGATATTCAAAATCGGCTTAGATTTGGCAAAGTTGTGGCAATTCGAAGTCTGGGAATGTAATTTCAAAATTGGTAGGGGTTCCCCCTTATGATTTTTTCGCCAAATAAAAAATATTTTTTTTTTTTCAAAAATGTATAAACTTGAGATGTAGGATTAAACTAGATGCCAAATTATGATCAAAATGGCTTCGATATTGAAAATCGGCTTAGATTTGGCAAAGTTGTGGCAATTCGAAGTCTGGGAATGTAATTTCAAAATTTGTAAGGGTTCCCCCTTATGATTTTTTCGCAAAAAATACACAATTATTTTTTTGCAAAAACTAATAAACTTGAGATGTAGAATTAAACAAGATGCCAAATTATGATCGAAATGGCTTCGATATTGAAAATCGGCTGAGATTTGGCAAAGTTGCGGCAATTAGAAGTCTGGGGATGGCATTTCAAAATTGGTGACGGTTCCCCCTTATGCTTTTTTCGCAAAAAATACACAATTTTTTTTTTCAAAAATTAATAAACTTGAGATGTAGAATTAAACTAGATGCCAAATTATGATCAAAATGGCCTCGATATTGACAATCGGTTTATATTTGATAAAGTTGTGGCAATTCGAAGTCTGGGAATGTCATTTGAAAATTGGTAAGGGTTCCGCCTTATGCTTTTTTCGCCAAAAAAAATATATTTTTTTTTCAAAAATGTATAAACTTGAGATGAAGGATTAAACTAGATGCCAAATTATGATCAAAATGGCTTCGATATTGAAAATCGGCTTAGATTTGGCAAAGTTGTGGCAATTCGAAGTCTGGGAATGTAATTTCAAAATTGGTAAGGGTTCCCCCTTATGATTTTTTCGCAAAAAATACACAATTATTTTTTTTAAAAATTAATAAACTTGAAATGTAGAATTAAACTAGATGCCAAATTATGATCAAAATGGCTTCGATATTGAAAATCGGCTTAGATTTGGCAAAGTTGCGGCAATTTGAAGTCTGGGAATGTTATTTCAAAATTGGTAAGGGTTCCCCCTTATGATTTTTTCGCAAAAAATACACAATTATTTTTTTGCAAGAATTAATAAACTTGAGATGTAGAATTAAACTAGATGCCAAATTATGATCAAAATGGCTTCGATATTGAAAATCAGCTGAGATTTGGCAAAGTTGTGGCAATTCGAAGTCTGAGAATGTAATTTCAAAATTGGTAAGGGTTCCCCCTTATGATTTTTTCGCAAAAAATACACAATTATTTTTTTTTAAAAATTAATAAACTTGAAATGAAGAATTAAACTAGATGCCAAATTATGATCAAAATGGCTTCGATATTGAAAATCGGCTTAGATTTGGCAAAGTTGTGGCAATTCGAAGTCTGGGGATGGCATTTCAAAACTGGTGAGGGTTCCCCCTTATGCTTTTTTCGCAAAATATACACATTTTTTTTTCAAAAATTAATAAACTTGAGATGTAGAATTAAACTAGAGGCTAAACTATGATCGAAATGGCTTCGATATTGAAAATCGGCTTAGATTTGACAAAGTTGTGGCAATTCGAAGTCTGGGAATGTAATTTCAAAATTGGTAGGGGTTCCCCCTTATGATTTTTTCGCCAAATAAAAAATATTTTTTTTTTTCAAAAATGTATAAACTTGAGATGTAGGATTAAACTAGATGCCAAATTATGATCAAAATGGCTTCGATATTGAAAATCGGCTTAGATTTGGCAAAGTTGTGGCAATTCGAAGTCTGGGAATGTAATTTCAAAATTGGTAAGGGTTCCCCCTTATGATTTTTTCGCAAAAAATACACAATTATTTTTTTTTTAAAATTAATAAACTTGAAATGAAGAATTAAACTAGATGCCAAATTATGATCAAAATGGCTTCGATATTGAAAATCGGCTTAGATTTGGCAAAGTTGTGGCAATTCGAAGTCTGGGATTGTAATTTCAAAATTTGTAAGGGTTCCCCCTTATGATTTTTTCGCAAAAAATACACAATTATTTTTTTGCAAAAATTAATAAACTTGAGATGTAGAATTAAACTAGATGCCAAATTATGATCGAAATGGCTTCGATATTGAAAATCGGCTGAGATTTGGCAAAGTTGCGGCAATTAGAAGTCTGGGGATGGCATTTCAAAATTGGTGACGGTTCCCCCTTATGCTTTTTTCGCAAAAAATACACAATTTTTTTTTCAAAAATTAATAAACTTGAGATGTAGAATTAAACTAGATGCCAAATTATGATCAAAATGGCCTCGATATTGACAATCGGCTTATATTTGATAAAGTTGTGGCAATTCGAAGTCTGGGAATGTCATTTGAAAATTGGTAAGGGTTCCGCCTTATGCTTTTTTCGCCAAAAAAAATATATTTTTTTTTCAAAAATGTATAAACTTGAGATGAAGGATTAAACTAGATGCCAAATTATGATCAAAATGGCTTCGATATTGAAAATCGGCTTAGATTTGGCAAAGTTGTGGCAATTCGAAGTCTGGGAATGTAATTTCAAAATTGGTAGGGGTTCCCCCTTATGATTTTTTCGCCAAATAAAAAATATTTTTTTTTTCAAAAATGTATAAACTTGAGATGTAGGATTAAACTAGATGCCAAATTATGATCAAAATGGCTTCGATATTGAAAATCGGCTTAAATTTGGCAAAGTTGTGGCAATTCGAAGTCTGGGAATGTAATTTCAAAATTGGTAAGGGTTCCCCCTTATGATTTTTTCGCAAAAAATACACAATTATTTTTTTTAAAAAATTAATAAACTTGAAATGTAGAATTAAACTAGATGCCAAATTATGATCAAAATGGCTTCGATATTGAAAATCGGCTGAGATTTGGCAAAGTTGCGGCAATTCGTAGTCTGGGAATGTTATTTCAAAATTGGTAAGGGTTCCCCCTTATGATTTTTTCGCAAAAAATACACAATTTTTTTTTTGCAAGAATTAATAAACTTGAGATGTAGAATTAATCTAGATGCCAAATTATGATCAAAATGGCTTCGATATTGAAAATCAGCTGAGATTTGGCAAAGTTGCGGCAATTCGAAGTCTGGGAATGTTATTTCAAAATTGGTAAGGGTTCCCCCTTATGATTTTTTCGCAAAAAATACACAATTATTTTTTTGCAAGAATTAATAAACTTGAGATGTAGAATTAAACTAGATGCCAAATTATGATCAAAATGGCTTCGATATTGAAAATCAGCTGAGATTTGGCAAAGTTGTGGCAATTCGAAGTCTGGGGATGGCATTTCAAAACTGGTGAGGGTTCCCCCTTATGCTTTTTTCGCAAAATATACACATTTTTTTTTCAAAAATTAATAAACTTGAGATGTAGAATTAAACTAGAGGCTAAACTATGATCGAAATGGCTTCGATATTGAAAATCGGCTTAGATTTGGCAAAGTTGTGGCAATTCGAAGTCTGGGAATGTAATTTCAAAATTGGTAGGGGTTCCCCCTTATGATTTTTTCGCCAAATAAAAAATATTTTTTTTTTTCAAAAATGTATAAACTTGAGATGTAGGATTAAACTAGATGCCAAATTATGATCAAAATGGCTTCGATATTGAAAATCGGCTTAGATTTGGCAAAGTTGTGGCAATTCGAAGTCTGGGAATGTAATTTCAAAATTGGTAAGGGTTCCCCCTTATGATTTTTTCGCAAAAAATACACAATTATTTTTTTTTAAAAATTAATAAACTTGAAATGAAGAATTAAACTAGATGCCAAATTATGATCAAAATGGCTTCGATATTGAAAATCGGCTTAGATTTGGCAAAGTTGTGGCAATTCGAAGTCTGGGATTGTAATTTCAAAATTTGTAAGGGTTCCCCCTTATGATTTTTTCGCAAAAAATACACAATTATTTTTTTGCAAAAATTAATAAACTTGAGATGTAGAATTAAACTAGATGCCAAATTATGATCGAAATGGCTTCGATATTGAAAATCGGCTGAGATTTGGCAAAGTTGCGGCAATTAGAAGTCTGGGGATGGCATTTCAAAATTGGTGACGGTTCCCCCTTATGCTTTTTTCGCAAAAAATACACAATTTTTTTTTTCAAAAATTAATAAACTTGAGATGTAGAATTAAACTAGATGCCAAATTATGATCAAAATGGCCTCGATATTGACAATCGGTTTATATTTGATAAAGTTGTGGCAATTCGAAGTCTGGGAATGTCATTTGAAAATTGGTAAGGGTTCCGCCTTATGCTTTTTTCGCCAAAAAAAATATATTTTTTTTTCAAAAATGTATAAACTTGAGATGAAGGATTAAACTAGATGCCAAATTATGATCAAAATGGCTTCGATATTGAAAATCGGCTTAGATTTGGCAAAGTTGTGGCAATTCGAAGTCTGGGAATGTAATTTCAAAATTGGAAGGGGTTCCCCCTTATGATTTTTTCGCCAAATAAAAAATATTTTTTTTTTTCAAAAATGTATAAACTTGAGATGTAGGATTAAACTAGATGCCAAATTATGATCAAAATGGCTTCGATATTGAAAATCGGCTTAAATTTGGCAAAGTTGTGGCAATTCGAAGTCTGGGAATGTAATTTCAAAATTGGTAAGGGTTCCCCCTTATGATTTTTTCGCAAAAAATACACAATTATTTTTTTTAAAAAATTAATAAACTTGAAATGTAGAATTAAACTAGATGCCAAATTATGATCAAAATGGCTTCGATATTGAAAATCGGCTTAGATTTGGCAAAGTTGCGGCAATTCGAAGTCTGGGAATGTTATTTCAAAATTGGTAAGGGTTCCCCCTTATGATTTTTTCGCAAAAAATACACAATTTTTTTTTGCAATAATTAATAAACTTGAGATGTAGAATTAATCTAGATGCCAAATTATGATCAAAATGGCTTCGATATTGAAAATCAGCTGAGATTTGGCAAAGTTGCGGCAATTCGAAGTCTGGGAATGTTATTTCAAAATTGGTAAGGGTTCCCCCTTATGATTTTTTCGCAAAAAATACACAATTATTTTTTTGCAAGAATTAATAAACTTGAGATGTAGAATTAAACTAGATGCCAAATTATGATCAAAATGGCTTCGATATTGAAAATCAGCTTAGATTTGGCAAAGTTGCGGCAATTCGAAGTCTGGGGATGGCATTTCAAAACTGGTGAGGGTTCCCCCTTATGCCTTTTCGCAAAATATACTCATTTTTTTTTCAAAAATTAATAAACTTGAGATGTAGAATTAAACTAGATGCCAAATTATGATCAAAATGGCCTCGATATTGACAATCGGTTTATATTTGATAAAGTTGTGGCAATTCGAAGTCTGGGAATGTCATTTGAAAATTGGTAAGGGTTCCGCCTTATGCTTTTTTCGCCAAAAAAAAATATATTTTTTTTTCAAAAATGTATAAACTTGAGATGAAGGATTAAACTAGATGCCAAATTATGATCAAAATGGCTTCGATATTGAAAATCGGCTTAGATTTGGCAAAGTTGTGGCAATTCGAAGTCTGGGAATGTAATTTCAAAATTGGTAGGGGTTCCCCCTTATGATTTTTTCGCCAAATAAAAAATATTTTTTTTTTTCAAAAATGTATAAACTTGAGATGTAGGATTAAACTAGATGCCAAATTATGATCAAAATGGCTTCGATATGAAAATCGGCTTAAATTTGGCAAAGTTGTGGCAATTCGAAGTCTGGGAATGTAATTTCAAAATTGGTAAGGGTTCCCCCTTATGATTTTTTCGCAAAAAATACACAATTATTTTTTTTAAAAAATTAATAAACTTGAAATGTAGAATTAAACTAGATGCCAAATTATGATCAAAATGGCTTCGATATTGAAAATCGGCTTAGATTTGGCAAAGTTGCGGCAATTCGAAGTCTGGGAATGTTATTTCAAAATTGGTAAGGGTTCCCCCTTATGATTTTTTCGCAAAAAATACACAATTATTTTTTTGCAAGAATTAATAAACTTGAGATGTAGAATTAAACTAGATGCCAAATTATGATCAAAATGGCTTCGATATTGAAAATCGGCTGAGATTTGGCAAAGTTGCGGCAATTCGAAGTCTGGGGATGGCATTTCAAAACTGGTGAGGGTTCCCCCTTATGCTTTTTTCGCAAAATATACACAATTATTTTTTTTCAAAAATTAATAAACTTGAGATGTAGAATTAAACTAGATGCCAAACTATGATCAGAATGGCTTCGATATTAAAAATCGGCTTAGATTTGGCAAAGTTGTGGCAATTCGAAGTCTGGGAATGTAATTTCAAAATTTGTAAGGGTTCCCCCTTATGATTTTTTCGCAAAAAATACACAATTATTTATTTGCAAAAATTAATAAACTTGAGATGTAGAATTAAACTAGATGCCAAATTATGATCGAAATGGCTTCGATATTGAAAATCGGCTTAGATTTGGCAAAGTTGTGGCAATTCGAAGTCTGGGATTGTATTTCAAAATTTGTAAGGGTTCCCCCTTATGATTTTTTCGCAAAAAATACACAATTATTTTTTTTTAAAAATTAATAAACTTGAAATGAAGATTTAAACTAGATGCCAAATTATGATCAAAATGGCTTCGATATTGAAAATCGGCTGAGATTTGGCAAAGTTGCGGCAATTAGAAGTCTGGGGATGGCATTTCAAAATTGGTGACGGTTCCCCCTTATGCTTTTTTCGCAAAAAATACACAATTTTTTTTTCAAAAATTAATAAACTTGAGATATAGAATTAAACTAGATGCCAAATTATGATCAAAATGGCCTCGATATTGACAATCGGTTTAGATTTGACAAAGTTGTGGCAATTCGAAGTCTGGGAATGTCATTTGAAAATTGGTAAGGGTTCCCCCTTATGCTTTTTTCGCCAAATAAAAAATATTTTTGTTTTTCAAAAATGTATAAACTTGAGATGTAGGATTAAACTAGATGCCAAATTATGATCAAAATGGCTTCGATATTGAAAATCGGCTTAGATTTGGCAAAGTTGTGGCAATTCGAAGTCTGGGAATGTAATTTCAAAATTGGTAAGGGTTCCCCCTTATGATTTTTTCGCTAAAAATACACAATTATTTTTTTTTAAAAATTAATAAACTTGAAATGTAGAATTAAACTAGATGCCAAATTATGATCAAAATGGCTTCGATATTGAAAATCGGCTTAGATTTGCAAAGTTGTGGCAATTCGAAGTCTGGGATTGTAATTTCAAAATTTGTAAGGGTTCCCCCTTATGATTTTTTCGCAAAAAATACACAATTATTTTTTTGCAAAAATTAATAAACTTGAAATGTAGAATTAAACTAGATGCCAAATTATGATCAAAATGGCTTCGATATTGAAAATCGGCTTAGATTTGGCAAAGTTGCGGCAATTCGAAGTCTGGGAATGTAATTTCAAAATTGGTAGGGGTTCCCCTTATGATTTTTTCGCCAAATAAAAAATATTTTTTTTTTTCAAAAATGTATAAACTTGAGATGTAGGATTAAACTAGATGCCAAATTATGATCAAAATGGCTTCGATATGAAAATCGGCTTAAATTTGGCAAAGTTGTGGCAATTCGAAGTCTGGGAATGTAATTTCAAAATTGGTAAGGGTTCCCCCTTATGATTTTTTCGCTAAAAATACACAATTATTTTTTTTTAAAAATTAATAAACTTGAAATGTAGAATTAAACTAGATGCCAAATTATGATCAAAATGGCTTCGATATTGAAAATCGGCTTAGATTTGGCAAAGTTGTGGCAATTCGAAGTCTGGGATTGTAATTTCAAAATTTGTAAGGCTTCCCCCTTATGATTTTTTCGCAAAAAATACACAATTATTTTTTTGCAAAAATTAATAAACTTGAAATGTAGAATTAAACTAGATGCCAAATTATGATCAAAATGGCTTCGATATTGAAAATCGGCTTAGATTTGGCAAAGTTGTGGCAATTCGAAGTCTGGGATTGTAATTTCAAAATTGGTAAGGGTTCCCCCTTATGATTTTTTCGCAAAAAATACACAATTATTTTTTTGCAAAAATTAATAAACTTGAAATGAAGATTTAAACTAGATGCCAAATTATGATCAAAATGGCTTCGATATTGAAAATCGGCTGAGATTTGGCAAAGTTGCGGCAATTAGAAGTCTGGGGATGGCATTTCAAAATTGGTGAGGGTTCCCCCTTATGCTTTTTTCGCAAAAAATACACAATTTTTTTTTCAAAAATTAATAAACTTGAGATATAGAATTAAACTAGATGCCAAATTATGATCAAAATGGCCTCGATATTGACAATCGGTTTAGATTTGATAAAGTTGTGGCAATTCGAAGTCTGGGAATGTCATTTGAAAATTGGTAAGGGTTCCCCCTTATGCTTTTTTCGCCAAATAAAAAATATTTTTGTTTTTCAAAAATGTATAAACTTGAGATGTAGGATTAAACTAGATGCCAAATTATGATCAAAATGGCTTCGATATTGAAAATCGGCTTAGATTTGGCAAAGTTGTGGCAATTCGAAGTCTGGGAATGTAATTTCAAAATTGGTAAGGGTTCCCCCTTATGATTTTTTCGCTAAAAATACACAATTATTTTTTTTTAAAAATTAATAAACTTGAAATGTTTAATTAAACTAGATGCCAAATTATGATCAAAATGGCTTCGATATTGAAAATCGGCTTAGATTTGGCAAAGTTGTGGCAATTCGAAGTCTGGGATTGTAATTTCAAAATTTGTAAGGGTTCCCCCTTATGATTTTTTCGCAAAAAATACACAATTATTTTTTTGCAAAAATTAATAAACTTGAAATGTAGAATTAAACTAGATGCCAAATTATGATCAAAATGGCTTCGATATTGAAAATCGGCTTAGATTTGGCAAAGTTGCGGCAATTCGAAGTCTGGGAATGTAATTTCAAAATTGGTAGGGGTTCCCCCTTATGATTTTTTCGCCAAATAAAAAATATTTTTTTTTTTCAAAAATGTATAAACTTGAGATGTAGGATTAAACTAGATGCCAAATTATGATCAAAATGGCTTCGATATGAAAATCGGCTTAAATTTGGCAAAGTTGTGGCAATTCGAAGTCTGGGAATGTAATTTCAAAATTGGTAAGGGTTCCCCCTTATGATTTTTTCGCAAAAAATACACAATTATTTTTTTAAAAAATTAATAAACTTGAAATGTAGAATTAAACTAGATGCCAAATTATGATCAAAATGGCTTCGATATTGAAAATCGGCTTAGATTTGGCAAAGTTGCGGCAATTCGAAGTCTGGGAATGTTATTTCAAAATTGGTTAGGGTTCCCCCTTATGATTTTTTCGCAAAAAATACACAATTATTTTTTTGCAAGAATTAATAAACTTGAGATGTAGAATTAAACTAGATGCCAAATTATGATCAAAATGGCTTCGATATTGAAAATCGGCTGAGATTTGGCAAAGTTGCGGCAATTCAAAGTCTGGGGATGGCATTTCAAAACTGGTGAGGGTTCCCCCTTATGCTTTTTTCGCAAAATATACACAATTATTTTTTTTCAAAAATTAATAAACTTGAGATGTAGAATTAAACTAGATGCCAAACTATGATCAGAATGGCTTCGATATTAAAAATCGGCTTAGATTTGGCAAATTTGTGGCAATTCGAAGTCTGGGAATGTAATTTCAAAATTTGTAAGGGTTCCCCCTTATGATTTTTTCGCAAAAAATACACAATTATTTGCAAAAATTAATAAACTTGAGATGTAGAATTAAACTAGATGCCAAATTATGATCGAAATGGCTTCGATATTGAAAATCGGCTTAGATTTGGCAAAGTTGTGGCAATTCGAAGTCTGGGATTGTATTTCAAAATTTGTAAGGGTTCCCCCTTATGATTTTTTCGCAAAAAATACACAATTATTTTTTTTAAAAAATTAATAAACTTGAAATGAAGATTTAAACTAGATGCCAAATTATGATCAAAATGGCTTCGATATTGAAAATCGGCTGAGATTTGGCAAAGTTGCGGCAATTAGAAGTCTGGGGATGGCATTTCAAAATTGGTGAGGGTTCCCCCTTATGCTTTTTTCGCAAAAAATACACAATTTTTTTTTCAAAAATTAATAAACTTGAGATATAGAATTAAACTAGATGCCAAATTATGATCAAAATGGCCTCGATATTGACAATCGGTTTAGATTTGATAAAGTTGTGGCAATTCGAAGTCTGGGAATATCATTTGAAAATTGGTAAGGGTTCCCCCTTATGCTTTTTTCGCCAAATAAAAAATATTTTTGTTTTTCAAAAATGTATAAACTTGAGATGTAGGATTAAACTAGATGCCAAATTATGATCAAAATGGCTTCGATATTGAAAATCGGCTTAGATTTGGCAAAGTTGTGGCAATTCGAAGTCTGGGAATGTAATTTCAAAATTGGTAAGGGTTCCCCCTTATGATTTTTTCGCTAAAAATACACAATTATTTTTTTTTAAAAATTAATAAACTTGAAATGTAGAATTAAACTAGATGCCAAATTATGATCAAAATGGCTTCGATATTGAAAATCGGCTTAGATTTGGCAAAGTTGCGGCAATTCGAAGTCTGGGAATGTAATTTCAAAATTGGTAAGGGTTCCCCCTTATGATTTTTTCGCAAAAAATACACAATTATTTTTTTTTAAAAATTAATAAACTTGAAATGAAGAATTAAACTAGATGCCAAATTATGATCAAAATGGCTTCGATATTGAAAATCGGCTTAGATTTGGCAAAGTTGTGGCAATTCGAAGTCTGGGATTGTAATTTCAAAATTTGTAAGGGTTCCCCCTTATGATTTTTTCGCAAAAAATACACAATTATTTTTTTGCAAAAATTAATAAACTTGAGATTTAGAATTAAACTAGATGCCAAATTATGATCAAAATGGCTTCGATATTGAAAATCGGCTGAGATTTGGCAAAGTTGCGGCAATTAGAAGTCTGGGGATGGCATTTCAAAATTGGTGAGGGTTCCCCCTTATGCTTTTTTCGCAAAAAATACACAATTTTTTTTTTCAAAAATTAATAAACTTGAGATGTAGAATTAAAATGCCAAATTATGATCAAAATGGCCTCGATATTGACAATCGGTTTATATTTGATAAAGTTGTGGCAATTCGAAGTCTGGGAATGTCATTTGAAAATTGGTAAGGGTTCCGCCTTGTGCTTTTTTCGCCAAAAAAAAATATATTTTTTTTTCAAAAATGTATAAACTTGAGATGAAGGATTAAACTAGATGCCAAATTATGATCAAAATGGCTTCGATATTGAAAATCGGCTTAGATTTGGCAAAGTTGTGGCAATTCGAAGTCTGGGAATGTAATTTCAAAATTGGTAAGGGTTCCCCCTTATGATTTTTTCGCAAAAAATACACAATTATTTTTTTGCAAGAATTAATAAACTTGAGATGTAGAATTAAACTAGATGCCAAATTATGATCAAAATGGCTTCGATATTGAAAATCGGCTGAGATTTGGCAAAGTTGCGGCAATTCGAAGTCTGGGGATGGCATTTCAAAACTGGTGAGGGTTCCCCCTTATGCTTTTTTCGCAAAAAATACACAATTTTTTTTTCAAAAATTAATAAACTTGAGATGTAGAATTAAACTAGATGCCAAACTATGATCAGAATGGCTTCGATATTAAAAATCGGCTTAGATTTGGCAAAGTTGTGGCAATTCGAAGTCTGGGAATGTAATTTCAAAATTTGTAAGGGTTCCCCCTTATGATTTTTTCGCAAAAAATACACAATTATTTATTTGCAAAAATTAATAAACTTGAGATGTAGAATTAAACTAGATGCCACATTATGATCGAAATGGCTTCGATATTGAAAATCGGCTTAGATTTGGCAAAGTTGTGGCAATTCGAAGTCTGGGATTGTAATTTCAAAATTGGTGAGGGTTCCCCCTTATGCTTTTTTCGCCAAATAAAAAATATTTTTTTTTTTCAAAAATGTATAAACTTGAGATGTAGGATTAAACTAGATGCCAAATTATGATCAAAATGGCTTCGATATTGAAAATCGGCTTAGATTTGGCAAAGTTGTGGCAATTCGAAGTCTGGGAATGTAATTTCAAAATTGGTAAGGGTTCCCCCCTATGATTTTTTCACAAAAAATACACAATTATTTTTTTTAAAAAATTAATAAACTTGAAATGTAGAATTAAACTAGATGCCAAATTATGATCAAAATGGCTTCGATATTGAAAATCGGCTTAGATTTGGCAAAGTTGTGGCAATTCGAAGTCTGGGATTGTAATTTCAAAATTTGTAAGGGTTCCCCCTTATGATTTTTTTCGCAAAAAATACACAATTATTTTTTTGCAAAAATTAATAAACTTGAGATGTAGAATTAAACTAGATGCCAAATTATGATCAAAATGGCTTCGATATTGAAAATCGGCTGAGATTTGATAAAGTTGTGGCAATTCGAAGTCTGGGAATGTCATTTGAAAATTGGTGAGGGTTCCCCTTATGCTTTTTTCGCAAAAATACACAATTTTTTTTTTCAAAAATTAATAAACTTGAGATGTAGAATTAAACTAGATGCCAAATTATGATCAAAATGGCCTCGATATTGACAATCGGTTTATATTTGATAAAGTTGTGGCAATTCGAAGTCTGGGAATGTCATTTGAAAATTGGTAAGGGTTCCGCCTTGTGCTTTTTTCGCCAAAAAAAAATATATTTTTTTTTCAAAAATGTATAAACTTGAGATGAAGGATTAAACTAGATGCCAAATTATGATCAAAATGGCTTCGATATTGAAAATCGGCTTAGATTTGGCAAAGTTGTGGCAATTCGAAGTCTGGGAATGTAATTTCAAAATTGGTAAGGGTTCCCCCTTATGATTTTTTCGCAAAAAATACACAATTATTTTTTTTTAAAAATTAATAAACTTGAAATGTAGAATTAAACTAGATGCCAAATTATGATCAAAATGGCTTCGATATTGAAAATCGGCTTAGATTTGGCAAAGTTGCGGCAATTCGAAGTCTGGGAATGTTATTTCAAAATTGGTTAGGGTTCCCCCTTATGATTTTTTCGCAAAAAATACACAATTATTTTTTTGCAAGAATTAATAAACTTGAGATGTAGGATTAAACTAGATGCCAAATTATGATCAAAATGGCTTCGATATTGAAAATCGGCTGAGATTTGGCAAAGTTGCGGCAATTCGAAGTCTGGGGATGGCATTTCAAAACTGGTGAGGGTTCCGCCTTATGCTTTTTTCGCAAAATATACACAATTTTTTTTTCAAAAATTAATAAACTTGAGATGTAGAATTAAACTAGATGCCAAACTATGATCAGAATGGCTTCGATATTGAAAATCGGCTTAGATTTGGAAAAGTTGTGGCAATTCGAAGTCTGGGATTGTAATTTCAAAATTTGTAAGGGTTCCCCCTTATGATTTTTTCGCAAAAAATACACAATTATTTTTTTTTGAAAAATTAATAAACTTGAAATGAAGAATTAAACTATATGCCAAATTATGATCAAAATGGCTTCGATATTGAAAATCGGCTTAGATTTGGCAAAGTTGTGGCAATTCGAAGTCTGGGAATGTAATTTCAAAATTGGTAAGGGTTCCCCCTTATGATTTTTTCGCAAAAAATACACAATTATTTTTTTTTAAAAATTAATAAACTTGAAATGAAGAATTAAACTAGATGCCAAATTATGATCAAAATGGCTTCGATATTGAAAATTGGCTGAGATTTGGCAAAGTTGCGGCAATTAGAAGTCTGGGGATGGCATTTCAAAATTGGTGAGGGTTCCCCCTTATGCTTTTTTCGCAAAAAATACACAATTTTTTTTTTCAGAAATTAATAAACTTGAGATGTAGAATTAAACTAGATGCCAAATTATGATCAAAATGGCCTCGATATTGACAATCGGTTTAGATTTGATAAAGTTGTGGCAATTCGAAGTCTGGGAATGTCATTTGAAAATTGGTAAGGGTTCCCCCTTATGCTTTTTTCGCCAAATAAAAAATATTTTTTTTTTCAAAAATGTATAAACTTGAGATGTAGGATTAAACTAGATGCCAAATTATGATCAAAATGGCTTCGATATTGAAAATCGGCTTAGATTTGGCAAAGTTGTGGCAATTCGAAGTCTGGGAATGTAATTTCAAAATTGGTAAGGGTTCCCCCTTATGATTTTTTCGCAAAAAATACACAATTATTTTTTTTAAAAAATTAATAAACTTGAAATGTAGAATTAAACTAGATGCCAAATTATGATCAAAATGGCTTCGATATTGAAAATCGGCTTAGATTTGGCAAAGTTGTGGCAATTCGAAGTCTGGGATTGTAATTTCAAAATTTGTAAGGGTTCCCCCTTATGATTTTTTCGCAAAAAATACACAATTATTTTTTTGCAAAAATTAATAAACTTGAGATGTAGAATTAAACTAGATGCCAAATTATGATCAAAATGGCTTCGATATTGAAAATCGGCTGAGATTTGGCAAAGTTGCGGCAATTAGAAGTCTGGGGATGGCATTTCAAAATTGGTGAGGGTTCCCTTTTATGCTTTTTTCGCAAAAAATACACAATTTTTTTTTTCAAAAATTAATAAACTTGAGATGTAGAATTAAACTAGATGCCAAATTATGATCAGAACGGCTTCGATATTGACAATCGGTTTAGATTTGACAAAGTTGTGGCAATTCGAAGTCTGGGAATGTCATTTGAAAATTGGTAAGGGTTCCCCCTTATGCTTTTTTCGCCAAAAAAAAAAAACATTTTTTTTTTTCAAAAATGTATAAACTTGAGATGTAGAATTAAACTAGATGCCAAATTATGATCAAAATGGCTTCGATATTGAAAATCGGCTGAGATTTGGCAAAGTTGCGGCAATTAGAAGTCTGGGGATGGCATTTCAAAATTGGTGAGGGTTCCCCCTTATGCTTTTTTCGCAAAAAATACACAATTTTTTTTTCAAAAATTAATAAACTTGAGATATAGAATTAAACTAGATGCCAAATTATGATCAAAATGGCCTCGATATTGACAATCGGTTTAGATTTGATAAAGTTGTGGCAATTCGAAGTCTGGGAATGTCATTTGAAAATTGGTAAGGGTTCCCCCTTATGCTTTTTTCGCCAAATAAAAAATATTTTTTTTTTCAAAAATGTATAAACTTGAGATGTAGAATTCAACTAGATGCCAAATTATGATCAAAATGGCTTCGATATTGAAAATCGGCTTAGATTTGGCAAAGTTGTGGCAATTCGAAGTCTGGGAATGTAATTTCAAAATTGGTAAGGGTTCCCCCTTATGATTTTTTCGCAAAAAATACACAATTTTTTTTTCAAAAATTAATAAACTTGAGATATAGAATTAAACAAGATGCCAAATTATGATCAAAATGGCCTCGATATTGACAATCGGTTTATATTTGATAAAGTTGTGGCAATTCGAAGTCTGGGAATGTCATTTGAAAATTGGTAAGGGTTCCGCCTTGTGCTTTTTTCGCCAAAAAAAAAATATATTTTTTTTTCAAAAATGTATAAACTTGAGATGAAGGATTAAACTAGATGCCAAATTATGATCAAAATGGCTTCGATATTGAAAATCGGCTTAGATTTGGCAAAGTTGTGGCAATTCGAAGTCTGGGAATGTAATTTCAAAATTGGTAAGGGTTCCCCCTTATGATTTTTTCGCAAAAAATACACAATTATTTTTTTTTAAAAATTAATAAACTTGAAATGTAGAATTAAACTAGATGCCAAATTATGATCAAAATGGCTTCGATATTGAAAATCGGCTTAGATTTGGCAAAGTTGCGGCAATTCGAAGTCTGGGAATGTTATTTCAAAATTGGTTAGGGTTCCCCCTTATGATTTTTTCGCAAAAAATACACAATTATTTTTTTGCAAGAATTAATAAACTTGAGATGTAGGATTAAACTAGATGCCAAATTATGATCAAAATGGCTTCGATATTGAAAATCGGCTGAGATTTGGCAAAGTTGCGGCAATTCGAAGTCTGGGGATGGCATTTCAAAACTGGTGAGGGTTCCGCCTTATGCTTTTTTCGCAAAATATACACAATTTTTTTTTCAAAAATTAATAAACTTGAGATGTAGAATTAAACTAGATGCCAAACTATGATCAGAATGGCTTCGATATTAAAAATCGGCTTAGATTTGGCAAAGTTGTGGCAATTCGAAGTCTGGGAATGTAATTTCAAAATTTGTAAGGGTTCCCCCTTATGATTTTTTCGCAAAAAATACACAATTATTTTTTTGCAAAAATTAATAAACTTGAAATGTAGAATTAAACTAGATGCCAAATTATGATCAAAATGGCTTCGATATTGAAAATCGGCTTAGATTTGGCAAAGTTGTGGCAATTCGAAGTCTGGGATTGTAATTTCAAAATTTGTAAGGGTTCCCCCTTATGATTTTTTCGCAAAAAATACACAATTATTTTTTTGTAAAAATTAATAAACTTGAAATGTAGAATTAAACTAGATGCCAAATTATGATCAAAATGGCTTCGATATTGAAAATCGGCTTAGATTTGGCAAAGTTGCGGCAATTCGAAGTCTGGGAATGTCATTTCAAAATTGGTAAGGGTTCCCCCTTATGATTTTTTCGCAAAAAATACACAATTATTTTTTTTCAAAAATTAATAAACTTGAGATGTAGAATTAAACTAGATGCCAAATTATGATCAAAATGGCTTCGATATTGAAAATCGGCTGAGATTTGGCAAAGTTGCGGCAATTCGAAGTCTGGGGATGGCATTTCAAAACTGGTGAGGGTTCCCCCTTATGATTTTTTCGCAAAATATACACAATTTTTTTTTTCAAAAATTAATAAACTTGAGATGTAGAATTAAACTAGATGCCAAACTATGATCAGAATGGCTTCGATATTAAAAATCGGCTTAGATTTGGCAAAGTTGTGGCAATTCGAAGTCTGGGAATGTAATTTCAAAATTTGTAAGGGTTCCCCCTTATGATTTTTTCGCAAAAAATACACAATTATTTATATTCAAAAATTAATAAACTTGAGATGTAGAATTAAACTAGATGCCAAATTATGATCGAAATGGCTTCGATATTGAAAATCGGCTTAGATTTGGCAAAGTTGTGGCAATTCGAAGTCTGGGATTGTAATTTCAAAATTTGTAAGGGTTCCCCCTTATGATTTTTTCGCAAAAAATACACAATTTTTTTTTTTAAAAATTAATAAACTTGAAATGAAGAATTAAACTAGATGCCAAATTATGATCAAAATGGCTTCGATATTGAAAATCGGCTTAGATTTGGCAAAGTTGTGGCAATTCGAAGTCTGGGAATGTAATTTCAAAATTGGTAAGGGTTCCCCCTTATGATTTTTTCGCAAAAAATACACAATTATTTTTTTTCAAAAATTAATAAACTTGAAATGAAGAATTAAACTAGATGCCAAATTATGATCAAAATGGCTTCGATATTGAAAATCGGCTGAGATTTGGCAAAGTTGCGGCAATTAGAAGTCTGGGGATGGCATTTCAAAATTGGTGAGGGTTCCCCCTTATGCTTTTTTCGCAAAAAATACACAATTTTTTTTTCAAAAATTAATAAACTTGAGATATAAAATTAAACTAGATGCCAAATTATGATCAAAATGGCCTCGATATTGACAATCGGTTTAGATTTGATAAAGTTGTGGCAATTCGAAGTCTGGGAATGTCATTTGAAAATTGGTAAGGGTTCCCCCTTATGCTTTTTTCGCCAAATAAAAAATATTTTTTTTTTTCAAAAATGTATAAACTTGAGATGTAGGATTAAGCTAGATGCCAAATTATGATCAAAATGGCTTCGATATTCAAAATCGGCTTAGATTTGGCAAAGTTGTGGCAATTCGAAGTCTGGGAATGTAATTTCAAAATTGGTAAGGGTTCCCCCTTATGATTTTTTCGCAAAAAATACACAATTATTTTTTTTTAAAAATTAATAAACTTGCAATGAAGAATTAAACTAGATGCCAAATTATGATCAAAATGGCTTCGATATTGAAAATCGGCTTAGATTTGGCAAAGTTGTGGCAATTCGAAGTCTGGGATTGTAATTTCAAAATTTGTAAGGGTTCCCCCTTATGACTTTTTCGCAAAAAATACACAATTATTTTTTTTCAAAAATTAATAAACTTGAAATGAAGAATTAAACTAGATGCAAAATTATGATCAAAATGGCTTCGATATTGAAAATCGGCTGAGATTTGGCAAAGTTGCGGCAATTAGAAGTCTGGGGATGGCATTTCAAAATTGGTGAGGGTTCCCCCTTATGCTTTTTTCGCAAAAAATACACAATTTTTTTTTCAAAAATTAGTAAACTTGAGATATAAAATTAAACTAGATGCCAAATTATGATCAAAATGGCCTCGATATTGACAATCGGTTTAGATTTGATAAAGTTGTGGCAATTCGAAGTCTGGGAATGTCATTTGAAAATTGGTAAGGGTTCCCCCTTATGCTTTTTTCGCCAAATAAAAAATATTTTTTTTTCAAAAATGTATAAACTTGAGATGTAGGATTAAACTAGATGCCAAATTATGATCAAAATGGCTTCGATATTGAAAATCGGCTTAGATTTGGCAAAGTTGTGGCAATTCGAAGTCTGGAAATGTAATTTCAAAATTGGTAAGGGTTCCCCCTTATGATTTTTTCGCAAAAAATACACAATTATTTTTTTTTAATAATTAATAAACTTGAAATGTAGAATTAAACTAGGTGCCAAATTATGATCAAAATGGCTTCGATATTGAAAATCGGCTTAGATTTGGCAAAGTTGTGGCAATTCGAAGTCTGGGATTGTAATTTCAAAATTTGTAAGGGTTCCCCCTTATGATTTTTTCGCAAAAAATACACAATTATTTATATGCAAAAATTAATTAACTTGAGATGTAGAATTAAACTAGATGCCAAATTATGATCGAAATGGCTTCGATATTGAAAATCGGCTTAGATTTGGCAAAGTTGTGGCAATTCGAAGTCTGGGATTGTAATTTCAAAATTTGTAAGGGTTCCCCCTTATGATTTTTTCGCAAAAAATACACAATTATTTTTTTTTAAAAAATTAATAAACTTGAAATGAAGAATTAAACTAGATGCCAAATTATGATCAAAATGGCTTCGATATTGAAAATCGGCTTAGATTTGGCAAAGTTGTGGCAATTCGAAGTCTGGGAATGTAATTTCAAAATTGGTAAGGGTTCCCTCTTATGATTTTTTCGCAAAAAATACACAATTATTTTTTTTTAAAAATTAATAAACTTGAAATGAAGAATTAAACTAGATGCCAAATTATGATCAAAATGGCTTCGATATTGAAAATCGGCTGAGATTTGGCAAAGTTGCGGCAATTAGAAGTCTGGGGATGGCATTTCAAAATTGGTGAGGGTTCCCCCTTATGCTTTTTTCGCAAAAAATACACAATTTTTTTTTCAAAAATTAATAAACTTGAGATATAAAATTAAACTAGATGCCAAATTATGATCAAAATGGCCTCGATATTGACAATCGGTTTAGATTTGATAAAGTTGTGGCAATTCGAAGTCTGGGAATGTCATTTGAAAATTGGTAAGGGTTCCCCCTTATGCTTTTTTCGCCAAATAAAAAATATTTTTTTTTTCAAAAATGTATAAACTTGAGATGTAGGATTAAGCTAGATGCCAAATTATGATCAAAATGGCTTCGATATTGAAAATCGGCTTAGATTTGGCAAAGTTGTGGCAATTCGAAGTCTGGGAATGTAATTTCAAAATTGGTAAGGGTTCCCCCTTATGATTTTTTCGCAAAAAATACACAATTATTTTTTTTTAAAAATTAATAAACTTGCAATGAAGAATTAAACTAGATGCCAAATTATGATCAAAATGGCTTCGATATTGAAAATCGGCTTAGATTTGGCAAAGTTGTGGCAATTCGAAGTCTGGGATTGTAATTTCAAAATTTGTAAGGGTTCCCCCTTATGACTTTTTTCGCAAAAAAATACACAATTATTTTTTTTAAAAATTAATAAACTTGAAATGAAGAATTAAACTTGATGCAAAATTATGATCAAAATGGCTTCGATATTGAAAATCGGCTGAGATTTGGCAAAGTTGCGGCAATTAGAAGTCTGGGGATGGCATTTCAAAATTGGTGAGGGTTCCCCCTTATGCTTTTTTCGCAAAAAATACACAATTTTTTTTTCAAAAATTAGTAAACTTGAGATATAAAATTAAACTAGATGCCAAATTATGATCAAAATGGCCTCGATATTGACAATCGGTTTAGATTTGATAAAGTTGTGGCAATTCGAAGTCTGGGAATGTCATTTGAAAATTGGTAAGGGTTCCCCCTTATGCTTTTTTTCGCCAAATAAAAAATATTTTTTTTTTCAAAAATGTATAAACTTGAGATGTAGGATTAAACTAGATGCCAAATTATGATCAAAATGGCTTCGATATTGAAAATCGGCTTAGATTTGGCAAAGTTGTGGCAATTCGAAGTCTGGAAATGTAATTTCAAAATTGGTAAGGGTTCCCCCTTATGATTTTTTCGCAAAAAATACACAATTATTTTTTTTAAAAAATTAATAAACTTGAAATGTAGAATTAAACTAGGTGCCAAATTATGATCAAAATGGCTTCGATATTGAAAATCGGCTTAGATTTGGCAAAGTTGTGGCAATTCGAAGTCTGGGATTGTAATTTCAAAATTTGTAAGGGTTCCCCCTTATGATTTTTTCGCAAAAAATACACAATTATTTTTTTGCAAAAATTAATAAACTTGAGATGTAGAATTAAACTAGATGCCAAATTATGATCAAAATGGCTTCGATATTGAAAATCGGCTGAGATTTGGCAAAGTTGTGGCAATTCGAAGTCTGGGAATGTAATTTCAAAATTTGTAAGGGTTCCCCCTTATGCTTTTTTCGCAAAAAATACACAATTATTTTTTTTAAAAAATTAATAAACTTGAAATGTAGAATTAAACTAGATGCCAAATTATGATCAAAATGGCTTCGATATTGAAAATCGGCTTAGATTTGGCAAAGTTGTGCCAATTCGAAGTCTGGGATTGTAATTTCAAAATTTGTAAGGGTTCCCCCTTATGATTTTTTCGCAAAAAATACACAATTATTTTTTTGCAAAAATTAATAAACTTGAGATGTAGAATTAAACTAGATGCCAAATTATGATCAAAATGGCTTCGATATTGAAAATCGGCTGAGATTTGGCAAAGTTGCGGCAATTAGAAGTCTGGGGATGGCATTTCAAAATTGGTGAGGGTTCCCCCTTATGATTTTTTCGCAAAATATACACAATTTTTTTTTTTCAAAAATTAATAAACTTGAGATGTAGAATTAAACTAGATGCCAAATTATGATCAGAGCGGCTTCGATATTGAAAATCGGTTTAGATTTGACAAAGTTGTGGCAATTCGAAGTCTGGGAATGTCATTTGAAAATTGGTAAGGGTTCCCCCTTATGCTTTTTTCGGCAAAAAAAAAAAACATTTTTTTTTTCAAAAATGTATAAACTTGAGATGTAGAATTAAACTAGATGCCAAATTATGATCAAAATGGCTTCGATATTGAAAATCGGCTGAGATTTGGTAAAGTTGCGGCAATTAGAAGTCTGGGGATGGCATTTCAAAATTGGTGAGGGTTCCCCCTTATGCTTTTTTCGCAAAAAATACACAATTTTTTTTTCAAAAATTAATAAACTTGAGATATAGAATTAAACTAGATGCCAAATTATGATCAAAATGGCCTCGATATTGACAATCGGTTTAGATTTGATAAAGTTGTGGCAATTCGAAGTCTGGGAATGTCATTTGAAAATTGGTAAGGGTTCCCCCTTATGCTTTTTTCGCCAAATAAAAAAAATTTTTTTTTACAAAAATGTATAAACTTGAGATGTAGGATTAAACTAGATGCCAAATTATGATCAAAATGGCTTCGATATTGAAAATCGGCTTAGATTTGGCAAAGTTGTGGCAATTCGAAGTCTGGGAATGTAATTTCAAAATTGGTAAGGGTTCCCCCTTATGATTTTTTCGCAAAAAATACACAATTATTTTTTTTTAAAAATTAATAAACTTGAAATGAAGAATTAAACTAGATGCCAAATTATGATCAAAATGGCTTCGATATTGAAAATCGGCTTAGATTTGGCAAAGTTGTGGCAATTCGAAGTCTGGGATTGTAATTTCAAAATTTGTAAGGGTTCCCCCTTATGATTTTTTCGCAAAAAATACACAATTATTTTTTTGCAAAAATTAATAAACTTGAGATGTAGAATTAAACTAGATGCCAAATTATGATCAAAATGGCCTCGATATTGACAATCGGTTTAGATTTGATAAAGTTGTGGCAATTCGAAGTCTGGGAATGTCATTTGAAAATTGGTAAGGGTTCCCCCTTATGATTTTTTCGCAAAAAATACACAATTATTTTTTTTAAAAAATTAATAAACTTGAAATGTAGAATTAAACTAGATGCCAAATTATGATCAAAATGGCTTCGATATTGAAAATCGGCTTAGATTTGGCAAAGTAGTGGCAATTCGAAGTCTGGGATTGTAATTTCAAAATTTGTAAGGGTTCCCCCTTATGATTTTTTTCGCAAAAAATACACAATTATTTTTTTGCAAAAATTAATAAACTTGAGATGTAGAATTAAACTAGATGCCAAATTATGATCAAAATGGCTTCGATATTGAAAATCGGCTGAGATTTGGCAAAGTTGCGGCAATTAGAAGTCTGGGGATGGCATTTCAAAATTGGTGAGGGTTCCCCCTTATGCTTTTTTCGCAAAAAATACACAATTTTTTTTTTCAAAAATTAATAAACTTGAGATGTAGAATTAAACTAGATGCCAAATTATGATTAGAACGGCTTCGATATTGGCAATCGGTTTAGATTTGACAAAGTTGTGGCAATTCGAAGTCTGGGAATGTCATTTGAAAATTGGTAAGGGTTCCCCCTTATGCTTTTTTCGGCAAAAAAAAACATATTTTTTTTTCAAAAATGTATAAACTTGAGATGTAGAATTAAACTAGATGCCAAATTATGATCAAAATGGCTTCGATATTGAAAATCGGCTGAGATTTGGCAAAGTTGCGGCAATTAGAAGTCTGGGGATGGCATTTCAAAATTGGTGAGGGTTCCCCCTTATGCTTTTTTCGCAAAAAATACACAATTTTTTTTTCAAAAATTAATAAACTTGAGATATAGAATTAAACCAGATGCCAAATTATGATCAAAATGGCCTCGATATTGACAATCGGTTTAGATTTGATAAAGTTGTGGCAATTCGAAGTCTGGGAATGTCATTTGAAAATTGGTAAGGGTTCCCCCTTATGCTTTTTTCGCCAAATAAAAAATATTTTTTTTTACAAAAATGTATAAACTTGAGATGTAGGATTAAACTAGATGCCAAATTATGATCAAAATGGCTTCGATATTGAAAATCGGCTTAGATTTGGCAAAGTTGTGGCAATTCGAAGTCTGGGAATGTAATTTCAAAATTGGTAAGGGTTCCCCCTTATGATTTTTTTCGCAAAAAATACACAATTATTTTTTTTTAAAAATTAATAAACTTGAAATGAAGAATTAAACTAGATGCCAAATTATGATCAAAATGGCTTCGATATTGAAAATCGGCTTAGATTTGGCAAAAGTTGTGGCAATTCGAAGTCTGGGATTGTAATTTCAAAATTTGTAAGGTGTTCCCCCTTATGATTTTTTTTCGCAAAAAATACACAATTATTTTTTTGCAAAAATTAATAAACTTGAGATGTAGAATTAAACTAGATGCCAAATTATGATCAAAATGGCCTCGATATTGACAATCGGTTTAGATTTGACAAAGTTGTGGCAATTCGAAGTCTGGGAATGTCATTTGAAAATTGGCGAGGGTTCCCCCTTATGCGATTTTTTTCGCAAAAAATACACAATTATTTTTTTAAAAAATTAATAAACTTGAAATGTAGAATTAAACTAGATGCCAAATTATGATCAAAATGGCTTCGATATTGAAAAAAATCGGCTTAGATTTGGCAAAGTAGTGGCAATTCGAAGTCTGGGATTGTAATTTCAAAATTTGTAAGGGTTCCCCCTTATGATTTTTTTCGCAAAAAAAATACACAATTATTTTTTTGCAAAAATTTAATAAACTTGAGATGTAGAATTAAACTAGATGCCAAATTATGATCAAAATGGCTTCGATATTGAAAAATCGGCTGAGATTTGGCAAAGTTGCGGCAATTAGAAGTCTGGGGATGGCATTTCAAAATTGGTGAGGGTTCCCCCTTATGCTTTTTTTCGCAAAAAATACACAATTTTTTTTTCAAAAATTAATAAACTTGAGATATAGAATTAAACTAGATGCCAAATTATGATTAGAATGGCCTCGATATTGGCAATCGGTTTAGATTTGATAAAGTTGTGGCAATTCGAAGTCTGGGAATGTCATTTGAAAATTGGTAAGGGTTCCCCCTTATGCTTTTTTTTTCGCCAAAAAAAAAACATTTTTTTTTCAAAAATGTATAAACTTGAGATGTAGAATTAAACTAGATGCCAAATTATGATCAAAATGGCTTCGATATTGAAAATCGGCTGAGATTTGGCAAAGTTGCGGCAATTAGAAGTCTGGGGATGGCATTTCAAAATTGGTGAGGGTTCCCCCTTATGCTTTTTTTCGCAAAAAATACACAATTTTTTTTTTCAAAAATTAATAAACTTGAGATGTAGAATTAAACTAGATGCCAAATTATGATCAAAATGGCCTCGATATTGACAATCGGTTTAGATTTGATAAAGTTGTGGCAATTCGAAGTCTGGGAATGTCATTTGAAAATTGGTAAGGGTTCCGCCTTATGCTTTTTTCGCCAAATAAAAATATATTTTTTTTTTCAAAAATTTATAAACTTGAGATGTAGGATTAAACTAGATGCCAAATTATGATCAAAATGGCTTCGATATTGAAAATCGGCTTAGATTTGGCAAAGTTGTGGCAATTCGAAGTCTGGGGATGGCATTTCAAAATTGGTGAGGGTTCCCCCTTATGATTTTTTTCGCAAAAAATACACAATTATTTTTTTTAAAAAATTAATAAACTTGAAATGTAGAATTAAACTTGATGACAAATTATGATCAAAATGGCTTCGATATTGAAAATCGGCTTAGATTTGGCAAAGTTGCGGCAATTCGAAGTCTGGGAATGTTATTTCAAAATTGGTAAGGGTTCCCCTTATGATTTTTTCGCAAAAAATACACAATTATTTTTTTGCAAGAATTAATAAACTTGAGATGTAGAATTAAACTAGATGCCAAATTATGATCAAAATGGCTTCGATATTGAAAATCGGCTGAGATTTGGCAAAGTTGCGGCAATTCGAAGTCTGGGGATGGCATTTCAAAACTGGTGAGGGTTCCCCCTTATGCTTTTTTCGCAAAATATACACAATTTTTTTTTCAAAAATTAATAAACTTGAGATGAAGAATTAAACTAGATGCCAAACTATGATCAAAATGGCCTCGATATTGACAATCGGTTTAGATTTGATAAAGTTGTGGCAATTCGAAGTCTGGGAATGTCATTTGAAAATTGGTAAGGGTTCCCCCTTATGCTTTTTTCGCCAAATAAATAATATTTTTTTTTACAAAAATGTATAAACTTGAGATGTAGGATTAAACTAGATGCCAAATTATGATCAAAATGGCTTCGATATTGAAAATCGGCTTAGATTTGGCAAAGTTGTGGCAATTCGAAGTCTGGGAATGTAATTTCAAAATTGGTAAGGGTTCCCCCTTATGATTTTTTCGCAAAAAATACACAATTATTTTTTTTTTAAAAATTAATAAACTTGAAATGAAGAATTAAACTAGATGCCAAATTATGATCAAAATGGCTTCGATATTGAAAATCGGCTTAGATTTGGCAAAGTTGTGGCAATTCGAAGTCTGGGATTGTAATTTCAAAATTTGTAAGGGTTCCCCCTTATGATTTTTTCGCAAAAAATACACAATTATTTTTTTGCAAAAATTAATAAACTTGAGATGTAGAATTAAACTAGATGCCAAATTATGATCAAAATGGCTTCGATATTGAAAATCGGCTGAGATTTGGCAAAGTTGCGGCAATTAGAAGTCTGGGGATGGCATTTCAAAATTGGTGAGGGTTCCCCCTTATGCTTTTTTCGCAAAAAATACACAATTTTTTTTTTCAAAAATTAATAAAATTGAGATGTAGAATTAAACTAGATGCCAAATTATGATCAAAATGGCCTCGATATTGACATTCGGTTTATATTTGATAAAGTTGTGGCAATTCGAAGTCTGGGAATGTCATTTGAAAATTGGTAAGGGTTCCGCCTTATGCTTTTTTCGCCAAAAAAAAATATATTTTTTTTTCAAAAATGTATAAACTTGAGATGAAGGATTAAACTAGATGCCAAATTATGATCAAAATGGCTTCGATATTGAAAATCGGCTTAGATTTGGCAAAGTTGTGGAAATTCGAAGTCTGGGAATGTAATTTCAAAATTGGTAAGGGTTCCCCCTTATGATTTTTTCGCAAAAAATACACAATTATTTTTTTTTAAAAAATTAATAAACTTGAAATGTAGAATTAAACTAGATGCCAAATTATGATCAAAATGGCTTCGATATTGAAAATCGGCTTAGATTTGGCAAAGTTGTGGCAATTCGAAGTCTGGGAATGTTATTTCAAAATTGGTAAGGGTTCCCCCTTATGATTTTTTCGCAAAAAATACACAATTATTTTTTTTGCAAGAATTAATAAACTTGAGATGTAGAATTAAACTAGATGCCAAATTATGATCAAAATGGCTTCGATATTGAAAATCGGCTGAGATTTGGCAAAGTTGCGGCAATTCGAAGTCTGGGGATGGCATTTCAAAACTGGTGAGGGTTCCCCCTTATGCTTTTTTCGCCAAATATACACAATTTTTTTTTCAAAAATTAATAAACTTGAGATGTAGAATTAAACTAGATGCCAAACTATGATCAGAATGGCTTCGATATTAAAAATCGGCTTAGATTTTTCAAAGTTGTGGCAATTCGAAGTCTGGGAATGTAATTTCAAAATTTGTAAGGGTTCCCCCTTATGATTTTTTCGCAAAAAATACACAATTATTTTTTTTTAAAAATTAATAAACTTGAAATGAAGAATTAAACTAGATGCCAAATTATGATCAAAATGGCTTCGATATTGAAAATCGGCTTAGATTTGGCAAAGTTGTGGCAATTCGAAGTCTGGGAATGTAATTTCAAAATTGGTAAGGGTTCCCCCTTATGATTTTTTCGCAAAAAATACACAATTATTTTTTTTAAAAAATTAATAAACTTGAAATGTAGAATTAAACTAGATGCCAAATTATGATCAAAATGGCTTCGATATTGAAAATCGGCTTAGATTTGGCAAAGTAGTGGCAATTCGAAGTCTGGGATTGTAATTTCAAAATTTGTAAGGGTTCCCCCTTATGATTTTTTCGCAAAAAATACACAATTATTTTTTTGCAAAAATTAATAAACTTGAGATGTAGAATTAAACTAGATGCCAAATTATGATCAAAATGGCTTCGATATTGAAAATCGGCTGAGATTTGGCAAAGTTGCGGCAATTAGAAGTCTGGGGATGGCATTTCAAAATTGGTGAGGGTTCCCCCTTATGCTTTTTTCGCAAAAAATACACAATTTTTTTTTTCAAAAATTAATAAACTTGAGATGTAGAATTAAACTAGATGCCAAATTATGATTAGAACGGCTTTGATATTGGCAATCGGTTTAGATTTGACAAAGTTGTGGCAATTCGAAGTCTGGGAATGTCATTTGAAAATTCGTAAGGGTTCCACCTTATGCTTTTTTCGCCAAAAAAAAAACATTTTTTTTTTTAAAAATGTATAAACTTGAGATGTAGAATTAAACTAGATGCCAAATTATGATCAAAATGACTTCGATATTGAAAATCGGCTGAGATTTGGCAAAGTTGCGGCAATTAGAAGTCTGGGGATGGCATTTCAAAATTGGTGAGGGTTCCCCCTTATGCTTTTTTCGCAAAAAATACACCATTTTTTTTCAAAAATTAATAAACTTGAGATATAGAATTAAACTAGATGCCAAACTATGATCAAAATGGCCTGGATATTGACAATCGGTTTAGATTTGATAAAGTTGTGGCAATTCGAAGTCTGGGAATGTCATTTGAAAATTGGTAAGGGTTCCCCCTTATGCTTTTTTCGCCAAATAAAAAATATTTTTTTTTTTCAAAAATGTATAAGCTTGAGATGTAGGATTAAACTAGATGCCAAATTATGATCAAAATGGCTTCGATATTGAAAATCGGCTTAGATTTGGCAAAGTTGTGGCAATTAGAAGTCTGGGGATGGCATTTCAAAATTGGTGAGGGTTCCCCCTTATGCTTTTTTCGCAAAAAATACACAATTTTTTTTTTCAAAAATTAACAAACTTGAGATGTAGAATTAAACTAGATGCCAAATTATGATCAAAATGGCCTCGATATTGACAATCGGTTTATATTTGATAAAGTTGTGGCAATTCGAAGTCTGGGAATGTCATTTGAAAATTGGTAAGGGTTCCGCCTTATGCTTTTTTCGCCAAAAAAAAATATATTTTTTTTTCAAAAATTTATAAACTTGAGATGAAGGATTAAACTAGATGCCAAATTATGATCAAAATGGCTTCGATATTGAAAATCGGCTTAGATTTGGCAAAGTTGGGGCAATTCGAAGTCTGGGAATGTAATTTCAAAATTGGTAAGGGTTCCCCCTTATGATTTTTTCGCAAAAAATACACAATTATTTTTTTTAAAAAATTAATAAACTTGAAATGTAGAATTAAACTTGATGACAAATTATGATCAAAATGGCTTCGATATTGAAAATCGGCTTAGATTTGGCAAAGTTGCGGCAATTCGAAGTCTGGGAATGTTATTTCAAAATTGGTAAGGGTTCCCCCTTATGATTTTTTCGCAAAAAATACACAATTATTTTTTTGCAAGAATTAATAAACTTGAGATGTAGAATTAAACTAGATGCCAAATTATGATCAAAATGGCTTCGATATTGAAAATCGGCTGAGATTTGGCAAAGTTGCGGCAATTCGAAGTCTGGGGATGGCATTTCAAAACTGGTGAGGGTTCCCCCTTATGCTTTTTTCGCAAAATATACACAATTTTTTTTTCAAAAATAAATAAACTTGAGATGAAGAATTAAACTAGATGCCAAACTATGATCAAAATGGCCTCGATATTGACAATCGGTTTAGATTTGATAAAGTTGTGGCAATTCGAAGTCTGGGAATGTCATTTGAAAATTGGTAAGGGTTCCCCCTTATGCTTTTTTCGCCAAATAAAAAATATTTTTTTTTTTCAAAAATGTATAAACTTGAGATGTAGGATTAAACTAGATGCCAAATTATGATCAAAATGGCATCGATATTGAAAATCGGCTTAGATTTGGCAAAGTTGCGGCAATTAGAAGTCTGGGGATGGCATTTCAAAATTGGTGAGGGTTCCCCCTTATGCTTTTTTCGCAAAAAATACACAATTATTTTTTTGCAAGAATTAATAAACTTGAGATGTAGAATTAAACTAGATGCCAAATTATGATCAAAATGGCTTCGATATTGAAAATCGGCTGAGATTTGGCAAAGTTGCGGCAATTCGAAGTCTGGGGATGGCATTTCAAAACTGGTGAGGGTTCCCCCTTATGCTTTTTTCGCAAAATATACACAATTTTTTTTTAAAAAATTAATAAACTTGAGATGTAGAATTAAACTAGATGCCAAACTATGATCAGAATGGCTTCGATATTAAAAATCGGCTTAGATTTGGCAAAGTTGTGGCAATTCGAAGTCTGGGAATGTAATTTCAAAATTTGTAAGGGTTCCCCCTTATGATTTTTTCGCAAAAAATACACAATTATTTATTTGCAAAAATTAATAAACTTGAGATGTAGAATTAAACTAGATGCCAAATTATGATCGAAATGGCTTCGATATTGAAAATCGGCTGAGATTTGGCAAAGTTGCGGCAATTAGAAGTCTGGGGATGGCATTTCAAAATTGGTGAGGGTTCCCCCTTATGCTTTTTTCGCAAAAAATACACAATTTTTTTTTCAAAAATTAATAAACTTGAGATATAGAATTAAACTAGATGCCAAATTATGATCAAAATGGCCTCGATATTGAAAATCGGCTTAGATTTGGCAAAGTTGTGGCAATTCGAAGTCTGGGATTGTAATTTCAAAATTTGTAAGGGTTCCCCCTTATGCTTTTTTCGCCAAATAAAAAATATTTTTTTTTTTCAAAAATGTATAAACTTGAGATGTAGGATTAAACTAGATGCCAAATTATGATCAAAATGGCTTCGATATTGAAAATCGGCTTAGATTTGGCAAAGTTGTGGCAATTCGAAGTCTGGGATTGTAATTTCAAAATTTTAAGGGTTCCCCCTTATGATTTTTTCGCAAAAAATACACAATTATTTTTTTTAAAAAATTAATAAACTTGAAATTTAGAATTAAACTAGATGCCAAATTATGATCAAAATGGCTTCGATATTGAAAATCGGCTTAGATTTGGCAAAGTTGTGGCAATTCGAAGTCTGGGGATGGCATTTCAAAATTGGTGAGGGTTCCCCCTTATGCTTTTTTCGCAAAAAATACACAATTTTTTTTTTCAAAAATTAATAAACTTGAGATGTAGAATTAAACTAGATGCCAAATTATGATCAGAACGGCTTCGATATTGACAATCTGTTTAGATTTGACAAAGTTGTGGCAATTCGAAGTCTGGGAATGTCATTTGAAAATTGTTAAGGGTTCCCCCTTATGCTTTTTTCGCCAAATAAAAAATATTTTTTTTTTTCAAAAATGTATAAACTTGAGATGTAGGATTAAACTAGATGCCAAATTATGATCAAAATGGCTTCGATATTGAAAATCGGCTTAGATTTGGCAAAGTTGTGGCAATTCGAAGTCTGGGATTGTAATTTCAAAATTTGTAAGGGTTCCCCCTTATGATTTTTTCGCAAAAAATACACAATTATTTTTTTGCAAAAATTAATAAACTTGAGATGTAGAATTAAACTAGATGCCAAATTATGATCAAAATGGCTTCGATATTGAAAATCGGTTGAGATTTGGCAAAGTTGCGGCAATTAGAAGTCTGGGGATGGCATTTCAAAATTGGTGAGGGTTCCCCCTTATGCTTTTTTCGCAAAAAATACACAATTTTTTTTTTCAAAAATAAATAAACTTGAGATGTAGAATTAAACTAGATGCCAAATTATGATCAAAATGGCCTCGATATTGACAATCAGTTTATATTTGATAAAGTTGTGGCAATTCGAAGTCTGGGAATGTCATTTGAAAATTGGTAAGGGTTCCCCCTTATGATTTTTTCGCAAAAAATACACAATTATTTTTTTGCAAGAATTAATAAACTTGAGATGTAGAATTAAACTAGATGCCAAATTATGATCAAAATGGCTTCGATATTGAAAATCAGCTGAGATTTGGCAAAGTTGTGGCAATTCGAAGTCTGGGAATGTCATTTGAAAATTGGTAAGGGTTCCGCCTTATGCTTTTTTCGCCAAAAAAAACATATTTTTTTTTCAAAAATGTATAAACTTGAGATGAAGGATTAAACTAGATGCCAAATTATGATCAAAATGGCTTCGATATTAAAAATCGGCTTAGATTTGGCAAAGTTGTGGCAATTCGAAGTCTGGGAATGTAATTTCAAAATTGGTAAGGGTTCCCCCTTATGATTTTTTCGCAAAAAAAACACAATTATTTTTTTTAAAAAATTAATAAACTTGAAATGTAGAATTAAACTAGATGCCAAATTATGACCAAAATGGCTTCGATATTGAAAATCGGCTGAGATTTGGCAAAGTTGTGGCAATTCGAAGTCTGGGAATGTAATTTCAAAATTTGTAAGGGTTCCCCCTTATGATTTTTTCGCAAAAAATACACAATTATTTATTTGCAAAAATTAATAAACTTGAGATGTAGAATTAAACTAGATGCCAAATTATGATCGAAATGGCTTCGATATTGAAAATCGGCTTAGATTTGGCAAAGTTGTGGCAATTCGAAGTCTGGGATTGTAATTTCAAAATTTGTAAGGGTTCCCCCTTATGATTTTTTTGCAAAAAAAAAAAATTTTTTTTTTTTTCAAAATTAATAAACTTGATATAAAGAATTAAACTAGATGCCAAATTATGATCAAAATGGCTTCGATATTGAAAATCGGCTTAGTTGTGGCAATTCGAAGTCTGGGAATGTCATTTGAAAATTGGTAATCGGTTTATATTTGATAAAGTTGTGGCAATTCGAAGTCTGGGAATGTCATTTGAAAATTGGTAAGGGTTCCCCCTTATGATTTTTTCGCAAAAAATACACAATTATTTTTTTGCAAGAATTAATAAACTTGATATGTAGAATTAAACTAGATGCCAAATTATGATCAAAATGGCTTCGATATTGAAAATCGGCTGAGATTTGGCAAAGTTGTGGCAATTCGAAGTCTGGGAATGTCATTTGAAAATTGGTAAGGGTTCCGCCTTATGCTTTTTTCGCCAAAAAAAAATATATTTTTTTTTAAAAAATGTATAAACTTGAGATGAAGGATTAAACTAGATGCCAAATTATGATCAAAATGGCTTCGATATTAAAAATCGGCTTAGATTTGGCAAAGTTGTGGCAGTTCGAAGTCTGGGAATGTAATTTCAAAATTGGTAAGGGTTCCCCCTTATGATTTTTTCGCAAAAAATACACAATTATTTTTTTTATAAAATTAATAAACTTGAAATGTAGAATTAAACTAGATGCCAAATTATGACCAAAATGGCTTCGATATTGAAAATCGGCTTAGATTTGGCAAAGTTGCGGCAATTCGAAGTCTGGGAATGTTATTTCAAAATTGGTAAGGGTTCCCCCTTATGATTTTTTCGCAAAAAATACACAATTATTTTTTTGCAAGAATTAATAAACTTGAGATGTAGAATTAAACTAGATGCCAAACTATGATCAGAATGGCTTCGATATTAAAAATCGGCTTAGATTTGGCAAAGTTGTGGCAATTCGAAGTCTGGGAATGTAATTTCAAAATTTGTAAGGGTTCCCCCTTATGATTTTTTCGCAAAAAATACACAATTATTTATTTGCAAAAATTAATAAACTTGAGATTTAGAATTAAACTAGATGCCAAATTATGATCGAAATGGCTTCGATATTGAAAATCGGCTTAGATTTGGCAAAGTTGTGGCAATTCGAAGTCTGGGATTGTAATTTCAAAATTTGTAAGGGTTCCCCCTTATGATTTTTTCGCAAAAAAAAAAATTATTTTTTTTTTCAAAATTAATAAACTTGATATAAAGAATTAAACTAGATGCCAAATTATGATCAAAATCGGCTTAGATTTGGCAAAGTTGTGGCAATTCGAAGTCTGGGAATGTAATTTCAAAATTGGTAAGGGTTCCCCCTTATGATTTTTTCGCAAAAAATACACAATTATTTTTTTGCAAAAATTAATAAACTTGAGATGTAGAATTAAACTAGATGCCAAATTATGATCAAAATGGCTTCGATATTGAAAATCGGCTGAGATTTGGCAAAGTTGCGACAATTAGAAGTCTGGGGATGGCATTTCAAAATTGGTGAGGGTTCCCCCTTATGCTTTTTTCGCAAAAAATACACGATTTTTTTTTTCAAAAATAAATAAACTTGAGATGTAGAATTAAACTAGATGCCAAATTTTGATCAAAATGGCCTCGATATTGACAATCGGTTTATATTTGATAAAGTTGTGGCAATTCGAAGTCTGGGAATGTCATTTGAAAATTGGTAAGGGTTCCCCCTTATGATTTTTTCGCAAAAAATACACAATTATTTTTTTGCAAGAATTAATAAACTTGAGATGTAGAATTAAACTAGATGCCAAATTATGATCAAAATGGCTTCGATATTGAAAATCGGCTGAGATTTGGCAAAGTTGTGGCAATTCGAAGTCTGGGAATGTCATTTGAAAATTGGTAAGGGTTCCGCCTTATGCTTTTTTCGCCAAAAAAAAATATATTTTTTTTTCAAAAATGTATAAACTTGAGATGAAGGATTAAACTAGATGCCAAATTATGATCAAAATGGCTTCGATATTAAAAATCGGCTTAGATTTGGCAAAGTTGTGGCAATTCGAAGTCTGGGAATGTAATTTCAAAATTGGTAAGGGTTCCCCCTTATGATTTTTTCGCAAAAAATACACAATTATTTTTTTTAAAAAATTAATAAACTTGAAATGTAGAATTAAACTAGATGCCAAATTATGACCAAAATGGCTTCGATATTGAAAATCGGCTTAGATTTGGCAAAGTTGCGGCAATTCGAAGTCTGGGAATGTTATTTCAAAATTGGTAAGGGTTCCCCCTTATGATTTTTTCGCAAAAAATACACAATTATTTTTTTGCAAGAATTAATAAACTTGAGATGTAGAATTAAACTAGATGCCAAACTATGATCAGAATGGCTTCGATATTAAAAATCGGCTTAGATTTGGCAAAGTTGTGGCAATTCGAAGTCTGGGAATGTAATTTCAAAATTTGTAAGGGTTCCCCCTTATGATTTTTCGCAAAAAATACACAATTATTTATTTGCAAAAATTAATAAACTTGAGATGTAGAATTAAACTAGATGCCAAATTATGATCGAAATGGCTTCGATATTGAAAATCGGCTTAGATTTGGCAAAGTTGTGGCAATTCGAAGTCTGGAATTGTAATTTCAAAATTTGTAAGGGTTCCCCCTTATGATTTTTTCGCAAAAAAAAAAAATTTTTTTTTTTTTCAAAATTAATAAACTTGATATAAAGAATTAAACTAGATGCCAAATTATGATCAAAATGGCTTCGATATTGAAAATCGGCTTAGTTGTGGCAATTCGAAGTCTGGGAATGTCATTTGAAAATTGGTAAGGGTTCCCCCTTATGCTTTTTTCGCCAAAAAAAAAAATATATTTTTTTTTTTCAAAAATGTATAAACTTGAGATGTAGAATTAAACTAGATGCCAAATTATGATCAAAATGGCTTCGATATTGAAAATCGGCTGAGATTTGGCAAAGTTGCGGCAATTAGAAGTCTGGGGATGGCATTTCAAAATTGGTGAGGGTTCCCCCTTATGCTTTTTTCGCAAAAAATACACCATTTTTTTTTCAAAAATTAATAAACTTGAGATATAGAATTAAACTAGATGCCAAATTATGATCAAAATGGCCTCGATATTGACAATCGGTTTAGATTTGATAAAGTTGTGGCAATTCGAAGTCTGGGCATGTCATTTGAAAATTGGTAAGGGTTCCCCCTTATGATTTTTTCGCCAAAT
>JAWNPD010000478.1:0-23381 GCA_035045305.1 Drosophila maculinotata
ATGCTGAAAATATTACATGGTCATCTTTGAATGCTCATAACTCGGGTATTTGATGTCGGATCATGGTCATTTTTGGCAAAAAATTAAATTTGCTGGCATGGGCATTTTTAAATGGCAATCCATACTTCTGATCTTAACGAGTCTTAAACGGTATACCACTCAAAGATCGGACTTATTTTGGCTGAGATATGCAAGTTATTTTTCTCCAAAAATCTTATTATTTTGTTAATGCTGAAAATATTACATGGTTATCTGTGAATGCTCATAACTCTGGTATTTGATGTCGTATCATGGTCATTTTTGGCAAAAAATGAAATTTGCTGGCATGGCCATTTTTAAATGGCAATCTATAATTCTGATCTTAACGAGTCTAAAAAGGTATACCACTCAAAGATCGGACTTATTTTGGCCGAGATATGCAAGTTATGAAGCTCCAAAAATCTAATTTTTTTGTTAATGCTGAAAATATTACATGGTCATCTTTGAATGCTCATAGCTCGGGTATTTGATGTCGGATCATGGTCATTTTTGGCAAAAAATTAAATCTTCTGGCATGGCCATTTTTAAATGGCAATCTATACTTCTGATCTTAACGAGTCTAAAAAGGTATACCACTCAAAGATCGGACTTATTTTGGCCGAGATATGCAAGTTATGAAGCTCCAAAAAAATCTTATTTTTTTGTTTCAGCTGAAAATATTACATGGTCATCTTTGAATGCTCATAACTCGTGTATTTGATTTCGGATCATGGTCATTTTTGGCAAAAAATGAAATTTGCTGGCATGGCCATTTTTAAATGGCAATCTATAGTTCTGAGCTTAACGAGTCTAAAAAGGTATACCACTCAAAGATCGGACTTATTTTGGCCGAGATATGCAAGTTATGAAGCTCAAAAAATCTTATTTTTTTGTTAATGCTGAAAATATTACATGGTCATCTTTGAATGCTCATAACTCGGGTATTTGATGTCGCATCATGGTCATTTTTGGCAAAAAATTAAATTTGCTGGCATGGCCATTTTTAAATGGCAATCTATAATTCTGATCTTAACGAGTCTAAAAAGGTATACCACTCAAAGATCGGACTTATTTTGGCCGAGATATGCAAGTTATGAAATTCCAAAAATCTTATTTTTTTGGTTATGCTGAAAATATTACATGGTCATCTTTGAATGCTCATAACTCGGGTATTTGATGTCGGATCATGGTCTTTTTTGGCAAAAAATGAAATTTGCTGCCATGGCCATTTTTAAATGGCAATCTATAATTCTGATCTTAACGAGTCTAAAAAGGTATACCACTCAAAGATCGGACTTATTTTAGCCGAGATATGCAAGTTATGAAGCTCCAAAAATCTTATTTTTTTGTTAATGCTGAAAATATTACATGGTCATCTTTGAATGCTCATAACTCGGGTATTTGATGTCGGATCATGGTCATGTTTGGCAAAAAATTAAATTTGCTGGCATGGCCATTTTTAAATGGCAATCTATAATTCTGATCTTAACGAGTCTAAAAAGGTATACCACTCAAAGATCGGACTTATTTTGGCCGAGATATGAAAGTTTTGAAGCTCCAAAAATCTTATTTTTTTGTTAATGCTGAAAATATTACATGGTCATCTTTGAATGCTCATAGCTCAGGCAACTGATGTCGGATCATGGTCATTTTTGGCAAAAAATTACATTTTCTGGCATGGCCATTTTTAAATGGCAATCTATAATTCTGATCTTAACGAGTCTAAAAAGGTATACCACTCAAAGATCGGACTTATTTTGGCCGAGATATGCAAGTTTTGAAGCTCCAAAAATCTTATTTTTTTGTTAATGCTGAAAATATTACATGGTCATCTTTGAATGCTCATAACTCGGGTATTTGATGTCGCATCATGGTCATTTTTGGCAAAAAATGAAATTTGCTGGAATGGCCATTTTTAAATGGCAATCTATAATTCTGATCTTAACGAGTCTAAAAAGGTATACCACTCAAAGATCGGACTTATTTTGGCCGAGATATGCAAGTTATGAAGCTCCAAAAATCTTATTTTTTTGTTAATGCTGAAAATATTACATGGTCATCTTTGAATGCTCATAACTCGGGTATTTGATATCGGATCATGGTCTTTTTTGGCAAAAAATTAAATTTGCTGGCATGGCCATTTTTAAATGGCAATCTATAATTCTGATCTTAACGAGTCTAAAAAGGTATACCACTCTGGAATGGACTTATTTTGGCCGTGATATGCAAGTTATGAAGCTCCAAAAATCTTATTTTTTTGTTAATGCTGAAAATATTACATGGTCATCTTTGAATGCTCATAACTCGGGTATTTGATGTCGGATCATGGTCATTTTTGGCAAAAATTAAATTTGCTGGCATGGCCATTTTTAAATGGCAATCTATAATTCTGATCTTAACGAGTCTAAAAAGGTATACCACTCAAAGATCGGACTTATTTTGGCCGAGATATGCAAGTTATGAAGCTCCAAAAATCTTATTTTTTTGATAATGTTGAAAATATTACATGGTCATCTTTGAATGCTCATAACTCGGGTATTTGATGTCGGATCATGGTCATTTTTGGCAAAAAATTAAATTTGCTGGCATGGCCATTTTTAAATGGCAATCTATAATTCTGATCTTAACGAGTCTAAAAAGGTATACCACTCAAAGATCGGACTTATTTTGGCCGAGATATGCAAGTTATGAAGCTCCAAAAATCTTATTTTTTTGTTAATGCTGAAAATATTACATGGTCATCTTTGAATGCTCATAACTCGGGTATTTGACGTCGGATCATGGTCATTTTTGGCAAAAAATGAAACTTGCTGGCATGGCCATTTTTAAATGGCAATCTATAATTTTGATCTTAACGAGTCTAAAAAGGTATACCACTTAAAGATCGGACTTATTTTGGCCGAGATATGCAAGTTATGAAGCTCCAAAAATCTTATATTTTTGTTAATGCTGAAAATATTACATGGTTATCTTTGAATGCTCATAACTCGGGTATTTGATGTCGGATCATGGTCATTTTTGGCAAAAAATGAAATTTGCTGGCATGGCCATTTTTAAATGGCAATCTATAATTCTGATCTTAACGAGTCTAAAAAGGTATACCACTCAAAGATCGGACTTATTTTGGCCGAGATATGCAAGTTATGAAGCTCCAAAAATCTTATTTTTTTGTTAATGCTGAAAATATTACATGGTCATCTTTGAATGCTCATAACTCGGGTATTTGATGTCGGATCATGGTCATTTTTGGCAAAAAATTAAATTTTTCTGGCATGGCCATTTTTAAATGGCAATCTATAATTCTGATCTTTACGAGTCTAAAAAGGTATACCACTCAAAGATCGGACTTATTTTGGCCGAGATATGCAAGTTATGAAGCTCCAAAAATCTTATTTTTTTGTTAATGTTGAATATATTACATGGTTATCTTTGAATGCTCATAACTCGGGTATTTGATGTCGGATCATGGTCATTTTTGGCAAAAAATGAAATTTTCTGGCATGGCCATTTTTAAATGGCAATCTATAATTCTGATCTTAACGAGTCTAAAAAGGTATACCACTCAAAGATCGGACTTATTTTGGCCGAGATATGCAAGTTATGAAGCTCCAAAAATCTTATTTTTTTGTTAATGCTGAAAATATTACATGGTCATCTTTGAATGCTCATAACTCGGGTATTTGATGTCGGATCATGGTCATTTTTGGCAAAAAATTAAATTTGCTGGCATGGCCATTTTTAAATGGCAATCTATAATTCTGATCTTAACGAGTCTAAAAAGGTATACCACTCAAAGATCGGACTTATTTTGGCCGAGATATGCAAGTTATGAAGCTCCAAAAATCTTATTTTTTTGTTAATGCTGAAAATATTACATGGTCATCTTTGAATGCTCATAACTCGGGTATTTGATGTCGGATCATGGTCATTTTTGGCAAAAAATGAAATTTGCTGGCATGGCCATTTTTAAATGGCAATCTATAATTCTGATCTTAACGAGTCTAAAAAGGTATACCACTCAAAGATCGGACTTATTTTGGCCGAGATATGCAAGTTATGAAGCTCCAAAAATCTTATTTTTTTGTTAATGCTGAAAATATTACATGGTCATCTTTGAATGCTCATAACTCGGGTATTTGATGTCGGATCATGGTCATTTTTGGCAAAAAATGAAATTTGCTGGCATGGCCATTTTTAAATGGCAATCTATAATTCTGATCTTAACGAGTCTAAAAAGGTATACCACTCAAAGATCGGACTTATTTTGGCCGAGATATGCAAGTTATGAAGCTCCAAAAATCTTATTTTTTTGTTAATGCTGAAAATATTACATGGTCATCTTTGAATGCTCATAACTCGGGTATTTGATGTCGGATCATGGTCATTTTTGGCAAAAAATGAAATTTGCTGGCATGGCCATTTTTAAATGGCAATCTATAATTCTGATCTTAACGAGTCTAAAAAGGTATACCACTCAAAGATCGGACTTATTTTGGCCGAGATATGCAAGTTATGAAGCTCCAAAAATCTTATTTTTTTGTTAATGCTGAAAATATTACATGGTCATCTTTGAATGCTCATAACTCGGGTATTTGATGTCGGATCATGGTCATTTTTGGCAAAAAATTAAATTTGCTGGCATGGCCATTTTTAAATGGCAATCTATAATTCTGATCTTAACGAGTCTAAAAAGGTATACCACTCAAAGATCGGACTTATTTTGGCCGAGATATGCAAGTTATGAAGCTCCAAAAATCTTATTTTTTTGTTAATGCTGAAAATATTACATGGTCATCTTTGAATGCTCATAACTCGGGTATTTGATGTCGGATCATGGTCATTTTTGGCAAAAAATTAAATTTGCTGGCATGGCCATTTTTAAATGGCAATCTATAATTCTGATCTTAACGAGTCTAAAAAGGTATACCACTCAAAGATCGGACTTATTTTGGCCGAGATATGCAAGTTATGAAGCTCCAAAAATCTTATTTTTTTGTTAATGCTGAAAATATTACATGGTCATCTTTGAATGCTCATAACTCGGGTATTTGATGTCGGATCATGGTCATTTTTGGCAAAAAATGAAATTTGCTGGCATGGCCATTTTTAAATGGCAATCTATAATTCTGATCTTAACGAGTCTAAAAAGGTATACCACTCAAAGATCGGACTTATTTTGGCCGAGATATGCAAGTTATGAAGCTCCAAAAATCTTATTTTTTTGTTAATGCTGAAAATATTACATGGTCATCTTTGAATGCTCATAACTCGGGTATTTGATGTCGGATCATGGTCATTTTTGGCAAAAAATTAAATTTGCTGGCATGGCCATTTTTAAATGGCAATCTATAATTCTGATCTTAACGAGTCTAAAAAGGTATACCACTCAAAGATCGGACTTATTTTGGCCGAGATATGCAAGTTATGAAGCTCCAAAAATCTTATTTTTTTGTTAATGCTGAAAATATTACATGGTCATCTTTGAATGCTCATAACTCGGGTATTTGATGTCGGATCATGGTCATTTTTGGCAAAAAATTAAATTTGCTGGCATGGCCATTTTTAAATGGCAATCTATAATTCTGATCTTAACGAGTCTAAAAAGGTATACCACTCAAAGATCGGACTTATTTTGGCCGAGATATGCAAGTTATGAAGCTCCAAAAATCTTATTTTTTTGTTAATGCTGAAAATATTACATGGTCATCTTTGAATGCTCATAACTCGGGTATTTGATGTCGGATCATGGTCATTTTTGGCAAAAAATGAAATTTGCTGGCATGGCCATTTTTAAATGGCAATCTATAATTCTGATCTTAACGAGTCTAAAAAGGTATACCACTCAAAGATCGGACTTATTTTGGCCGAGATATGCAAGTTATGAAGCTCCAAAAATCTTATTTTTTTGTTAATGCTGAAAATATTACATGGTCATCTTTGAATGCTCATAACTCGGGTATTTGATGTCGGATCATGGTCATTTTTGGCAAAAAATGAAATTTGCTGGCATGGCCATTTTTAAATGGCAATCTATAATTCTGATCTTAACGAGTCTAAAAAGGTATACCACTCAAAGATCGGACTTATTTTGGCCGAGATATGCAAGTTATGAAGCTCCAAAAATCTTATTTTTTTGTTAATGCTGAAAATATTACATGGTCATCTTTGAATGCTCATAACTCGGGTATTTGATGTCGGATCATGGTCATTTTTGGCAAAAAATGAAATTTGCTGGCATGGCCATTTTTAAATGGCAATCTATAATTCTGATCTTAACGAGTCTAAAAAGGTATACCACTCAAAGATCGGACTTATTTTGGCCGAGATATGCAAGTTATGAAGCTCCAAAAATCTTATTTTTTTGTTAATGCTGAAAATATTACATGGTCATCTTTGAATGCTCATAACTCGGGTATTTGATGTCGGATCATGGTCATTTTTGGCAAAAAATTAAATTTGCTGGCATGGCCATTTTTAAATGGCAATCTATAATTCTGATCTTAACGAGTCTAAAAAGGTATACCACTCAAAGATCGGACTTATTTTGGCCGAGATATGCAAGTTATGAAGCTCCAAAAATCTTATTTTTTTGTTAATGCTGAAAATATTACATGGTCATCTTTGAATGCTCATAACTCGGGTATTTGATGTCGGATCATGGTCATTTTTGGCAAAAAATGAAATTTGCTGGCATGGCCATTTTTAAATGGCAATCTATAATTCTGATCTTAACGAGTCTAAAAAGGTATACCACTCAAAGATCGGACTTATTTTGGCCGAGATATGCAAGTTATGAAGCTCCAAAAATCTTATTTTTTTGTTAATGCTGAAAATATTACATGGTCATCTTTGAATGCTCATAACTCGGGTATTTGATGTCGGATCATGGTCATTTTTGGCAAAAAATGAAATTTGCTGGCATGGCCATTTTTAAATGGCAATCTATAATTCTGATCTTAACGAGTCTAAAAAGGTATACCACTCAAAGATCGGACTTATTTTGGCCGAGATATGCAAGTTATGAAGCTCCAAAAATCTTATTTTTTTGTTAATGCTGAAAATATTACATGGTCATCTTTGAATGCTCATAACTCGGGTATTTGATGTCGGATCATGGTCATTTTTGGCAAAAAATTAAATTTGCTGGCATGGCCATTTTTAAATGGCAATCTATAATTCTGATCTTAACGAGTCTAAAAAGGTATACCACTCAACGATCGGACTTATTTTGGCCGAGATATGCAAGTTATGAAGCTCCAAAAATCTTATTTTTTTGTTAATGCTGAAAATATTACATGGTCATCTTTGAATGCTCATAACTCGGGTATTTGATGTCGGATCATGGTCATTTTTGGCAAAAAATTAAATTTTCTCGCATGGCCATTTTTAAATGGCAATCTATAATTCTGATCTTTACGAGTCTAAAAAGGTATACCACTCAAAGATCGGACTTATTTTGGCCGAGATATGCAAGTTATGAAGCTCCAAAAATCTTATTTTTTTGTTAATGCTGAAAATATTACATGGTCATCTTTGAATGCTCATAACTCGGGTATTTGATGTCGGATCATGGTCATTTTTGGCAAAAAATGAAATAAGCTGGCATGGCCATTTTTAAATGGCAATCTATAATTCTGATCTTAACGAGTCTAAAAAGGTATACCACTCAAAGGTCGGACTTAGTTTAAAAATTTAATTTTATTGTTAATGCTGAAAATATTACATGGTCATCTTTGAATGCTCATAACTCGGGTATTTGATGTCGAATCATGGTCATTTTTGGCAAAAAATGAAATTTGCTGGCATGGCCATTTTTAAATGGCAATCTATAATTCTGATCTTAACGAGTCTAAAAAGGTATACCACTCAAAGATCGGACTTATTTTGGCCGAGATATGCAAGTTATGAAGCTCCAAAAATCTTATTTTTTTGTTAATGCTGAAAATATTACATGGTAATTTTTGAATGCTCATAACTCGGGTATTTGATGTCGGATCATGGTCATTTTTGGCAAAAAATGAAATTAGCTGGCATGGCCGTTTTTAAATGGCAATCTATAATTCTGATCTTAACGAGTCTAAAAAGGTATACCACTCAAAGATCGGACATATTTTGGCCGAGATATGCAAGTTATGAAGCTCCAAAAATCTTATTTTTTTGTTAATGCTGAAAATATTACATGGTCATCTTTGAATGCTCATAACTCGGGTATTTGATGTCGGATCATGGTCATTTTTGGCAAAAAATGAAATTTGCTGGCATGGCCATTTTTAAATGGCAATCTATAATTCTGATCTTAACGAGTCTAAAAAGGTATACCACTCAAAGATCGGACTTATTTTGGCCGAGATATGCAAGTTATGAAGCTCCAAAAATCTTATTTTTTTGTTAATGCTGAAAATATTACATGGTCATCTTTGAATGCTCATAACTCGGGTATTTGATGTCGGATCATGGTCATTTTTGGCAAAAAATTAAATTTGCTGGCATGGCCATTTTTAAATGGCAATCTATAATTCTGATCTTAACGAGTCTAAAAAGGTATACCACTCAAAGATCGGACTTATTTTGGCCGAGATATGCAAGTTATGAAGCTCCAAAAATCTTATTTTTTTGTTAATGCTGAAAATATTACATGGTCATCTTTGAATGCTCATAACTCGGGTATTTGATGTCGGATCATGGTCATTTTTGGCAAAAAATGAAATTTTCTGGCATGGCCATTTTTAAATGGCAATCTATAATTCTGATCTTAACGAGTCTAAAAAGGTATACCACTCAAAGATCGGACTTATTTTGGCCGAGATATGCAAGTTATGAAGCTCAAAAATCTTATTTTTTTGTTAATGCTGAAAATATTACATGGTCATCTTTGAATGCTCATAACTCGGGTATTTGATGTCGGATCATGGTCATTTTTGGCAAAAAATGAAATTTGCTGGCATGGCCATTTTTAAATGGCAATCTATAATTCTGATCTTAACGAGTCTAAAAAGGTATACCACTCAAAGATCGGACTTATTTTGGCCGAGATATGCAAGTTATGAAGCTCCAAAAATCTTATTTTTTTGTTAATGCTGAAAATATTACATGGTCATCTTTGAATGCTCATAACTCGGGTATTTGATGTCGGATCATGGTCATTTTTGGCAAAAAATTAAATTTGCTGGCATGGCCATTTTTAAATGGCAATCTATAATTCTGATCTTAACGAGTCTAAAAAGGTATACCACTCAAAGATCGGACTTATTTTGGCCGAGATATGCAAGTTATGAAGCTCCAAAAATCTTATTTTTTTGTTAATGCTGAAAATATTACATGGTCATCTTTGAATGCTCATAACTCGGGTATTTGATGTCGGATCATGGTCATTTTTGGCAAAAAATTAAATTTGCTGGCATGGCCATTTTTAAATGGCAATCTATAATTCTGATCTTAACGAGTCTAAAAAGGTATACCACTCAAAGATCGGACTTATTTTGGCCGAGATATGCAAGTTATGAAGCTCCAAAAATCTTATTTTTTTGTTAATGCTGAAAATATTACATGGTCATCTTTGAATGCTCATAACTCGGGTATTTGATGTCGGATCATGGTCATTTTTGGCAAAAAATGAAATTTGCTGGCATGGCCATTTTTAAATGGCAATCTATAATTCTGATCTTAACGAGTCTAAAAAGGTATACCACTCAAAGATCGGACTTATTTTGGCCGAGATATGCAAGTTATGAAGCTCCAAAAATCTTATTTTTTTGTTAATGCTGAAAATATTACATGGTCATCTTTGAATGCTCATAACTCGGGTATTTGATGTCGGATCATGGTCATTTTTGGCAAAAAATGAAATTTGCTGGCATGGCCATTTTTAAATGGCAATCTATAATTCTGATCTTAACGAGTCTAAAAAGGTATACCACTCAAAGATCGGACTTATTTTGGCCGAGATATGCAAGTTATGAAGCTCCAAAAATCTTATTTTTTTGTTAATGCTGAAAATATTACATGGTCATCTTTGAATGCTCATAACTCGGGTATTTGATGTCGGATCATGGTCATTTTTGGCAAAAAATGAAATTTTCTGGCATGGCCATTTTTAAATGGCAATCTATAATTCTGATCTTAACGAGTCTAAAAAGGTATACCACTCAAAGATCGGACTTATTTTGGCCGAGATATGCAAGTTATGAAGCTCCAAAAATCTTATTTTTTTGTTAATGCTGAAAATATTACATGGTCATCTTTGAATGCTCATAACTCGGGTATTTGATGTCGGATCATGGTCATTTTTGGCAAAAAATGAAATTTGCTGGCATGGCCATTTTTAAATGGCAATCTATAATTCTGATCTTAACGAGTCTAAAAAGGTATACCACTCAAAGATCGGACTTATTTTGGCCGAGATATGCAAGTTATGAAGCTCCAAAAATCTTATTTTTTTGTTAATGCTGAAAATATTACATGGTCATCTTTGAATGCTCATAACTCGGGTATTTGATGTCGGATCATGGTCATTTTTGGCAAAAAATTAAATTTGCTGGCATGGCCATTTTTAAATGGCAATCTATAATTCTGATCTTAACGAGTCTAAAAAGGTATACCACTCAAAGATCGGACTTATTTTGGCCGAGATATGCAAGTTATGAAGCTCCAAAAATCTTATTTTTTTGTTAATGCTGAAAATATTACATGGTCATCTTTGAATGCTCATAACTCGGGTATTTGATGTCGGATCATGGTCATTTTTGGCAAAAAATGAAATTTGCTGGCATGGCCATTTTTAAATGGCAATCTATAATTCTGATCTTAACGAGTCTAAAAAGGTATACCACTCAAAGATCGGACTTATTTTGGCCGAGATATGCAAGTTATGAAGCTCCAAAAATCTTATTTTTTTGTTAATGCTGAAAATATTACATGGTCATCTTTGAATGCTCATAACTCGGGTATTTGATGTCGGATCATGGTCATTTTTGGCAAAAAATGAAATTTGCTGGCATGGCCATTTTTAAATGGCAATCTATAATTCTGATCTTAACGAGTCTAAAAAGGTATACCACTCAAAGATCGGACTTATTTTGGCCGAGATATGCAAGTTATGAAGCTCCAAAAATCTTATTTTTTTGTTAATGCTGAAAATATTACATGGTCATCTTTGAATGCTCATAACTCGGGTATTTGATGTCGGATCATGGTCATTTTTGGCAAAAAATGAAATTTGCTGGCATGGCCATTTTTAAATGGCAATCTATAATTCTGATCTTAACGAGTCTAAAAAGGTATACCACTCAAAGATCGGACTTATTTTGGCCGAGATATGCAAGTTATGAAGCTCCAAAAATCTTATTTTTTGTTAATGCTGAAAATATTACATGGTCATCTTTGAATGCTCATAACTCAGGTATTTGATGTCGGATCATGGTCATTTTTGGCAAAAAATGAAATTTGCTGGCATGGCCATTTTTAAATGGCAATCTATAATTCTGATCTTAACGAGTCTAAAAAGGTATACCACTCAAAGATCGGACTTATTTTGGCCGAAGATATGCAAGTTATGAAGCTCCAAAAATCTAATTTTTTTGTTAATGCTGAAAATATTACATGGTCATCTTTGAATGCTCATAACTCAGGTATTTGATGTCGGATCATGGTCATTTTTGGCAAAAAATGAAATTTGCTGGCATGGCCATTTTTAAATGGCAATCTATAATTCTGATCTTAACGAGTCTAAAAAGGTATACCACTCAAAGATCGGACTTATTTTGGCCGAGATATGCAAGTTATGAAGCTCCAAAAATCTTATTTTTTTGTTAATGCTGAAAATATTACATGGTCATTTTTGAATGCTCATAACTCGGGTATTTGATGTCGGATCATGGTCATTTTTGGCAAAAAATGAAATTAGCTGGCATGGCCATTTTTAAATGGCAATCTATAATTCTGATCTTAACGAGTCTAAAAAGGTATACCACTCAAAGATCGGACTTATTTTGGCCGAGATATGCAAGTTATGAAGCTCCAAAAATCTTATTTTTTTGTTAATGCTGAAAATATTACATGGTCATCTTTGAATGCTCATAACTCGGGTATTTGATGTCGGATCATGGTCATTTTTGGCAAAAAATGAAATTTGCTGGCATGGCCATTTTTAAATGGCAATCTATAATTCTGATCTTAACGAGTCTAAAAAGGTATACCACTCAAAGATCGGACTTATTTTGGCCGAGATATGCAAGTTATGAAGCTCCAAAAATCTTATTTTTTTGTTAATGCTGAAAATATTACATGGTCATCTTTGAATGCTCATAACTCGGGTATTTGATGTCGGATCATGGTCATTTTTGGCAAAAAATTAAATTTGCTGGCATGGCCATTTTTAAATGGCAATCTATAATTCTGATCTTAACGAGTCTAAAAAGGTATACCACTCAAAGATCGGACTTATTTTGGCCGAGATATGCAAGTTATGAAGCTCCAAAAATCTTATTTTTTGTTAATGCTGAAAATATTACATGGTCATCTTTGAATGCTCATAACTCGGGTATTTGATGTCGGATCATGGTCATTTTTGGCAAAAAATGAAATTTGCTGGCATGGCCATTTTTAAATGGCAATCTATAATTCTGATCTTAACGAGTCTAAAAAAGGTATACCACTCAAAGATCGGACTTATTTTGGCCGAGATATGCAAGTTATGAAGCTCCAAAAAATCTTATTTTTTTGTTAATGCTGAAAATATTACATGGTCATCTTTGAATGCTCATAACTCGGGTATTTGATGTCGGATCATGGTCATTTTTGGCAAAAAATGAAATTTGCTGGCATGGCCATTTTTAAATGGCAATCTATAATTCTGATCTTAACGAGTCTAAAAAGGTATACCACTCAAAGATCGGACTTATTTTGGCCGAGATATGCAAGTTATGAAGCTCCAAAAATCTTATTTTTTTGTTAATGCTGAAAATATTACATGGTCATCTTTGAATGCTCATAACTCGGGTATTTGATGTCGGATCATGGTCATTTTTGGCAAAAATGAAATTTGCTGGCATGGCCATTTTTAAATGGCAATCTATAATTCTGATCTTAACGAGTCTAAAAAGGTATACCACTCAAAGATCGGACTTATTTTGGCCGAGATATGCAAGTTATGAAGCTCCAAAAATCTTATTTTTTTGTTAATGCTGAAAATATTACATGGTCATCTTTGAATGCTCATAACTCGGGTATTTGATGTCGGATCATGGTCATTTTTGGCAAAAAATGAAATTTGCTGGCATGGCCATTTTTAAATGGCAATCTATAATTCTGATCTTAACGAGTCTAAAAAGGTATACCACTCAAAGATCGGACTTATTTTGGCCGAGATATGCAAGTTATGAAGCTCCAAAAATCTTATTTTTTTGTTAATGCTGAAAATATTACATGGTCATCTTTGAATGCTCATAACTCGGGTATTTGATGTCGGATCATGGTCATTTTTGGCAAAAAATTAAATTTGCTGGCATGGCCATTTTTAAATGGCAATCTATAATTCTGATCTTAACGAGTCTAAAAAGGTATAGCACTCAAAGATCGGACTTATTTTGGCCGAGATATGCAAGTTATGAAGCTCCAAAAATCTTATTTTTTTGTTAATGCTGAAAATATTACATGGTCATCTTTGAATGCTCATAACTCGGGTATTTGATGTCGGATCATGGTCATTTTTGGCAAAAAATGAAATTTGCTGGCATGGCCATTTTTAAATGGCAATCTATAATTCTGATCTTAACGAGTCTAATAAGGTATACCACTCAAAGATCGGACTTATTTTGGCCGAGATATGCAAGTTATGAAGCTCCAAAAATCTTATTTTTTTGTTAATGCTGAAAATATTACATGGTCATCTTTGAATGCTCATAACTCGGGTATTTGATGTCGGATCATGGTCATTTTTGGCAAAAATTTAAATTTGCTGGCATGGCCATTTTTAAATGGCAATCTATAATTCTGATCTTAACGAGTCTAAAAAGGTATACCACTCAAAGATCGGACTTATTTTGGCCGAGATATGTAAGTTATGAAGCTCCAAAAATCTTATTTTTTTGTTAATGCTGAAAATATTACATGGTCATCTTTGAATGCTCATAACTCGGGTATTTGATGTCGGATCATGGTCATTTTTGGCAAAAAATGAAATTTGCTGGCATGGCCATTTTTAAATGGCAATCTATAATTCTGATCTTAACGAGTCTAAAAAGGTATACCACTCAAAGATCGGACTTATTTTGGCCGAGATATGCAAGTTATGAAGCTCCAAAAATCTTATTTTTTTGTTAATGCTGAAAATATTACATGGTCATCTTTGAATGCTCATAACTCGGGTATTTGATGTCGGATCATGGTCATTTTTGGCAAAAAATTAAATTTGCTGGCATGGCCATTTTTAAATGGCAATTTATAATTCTGATCTTAACGAGTCTAAAAAGGTATACCACTTAAAGATCGGACTTATTTTGGCCGAGATATGCAAGTTATGAAGCTCCAAAAATCTTATTTTTTTGTTAATGCTGAAAATATTACATGGTCATCTTTGAATGCTCATAACTCGGGTATTTGATGTCGGATCATGGTCATTTTTGGCAAAAAATGAAATTTGCTGGCATGGCCATTTTTAAATGGCAATCTATAATTCTGATCTTAACGAGTCTAAAAAGGTATACCACTCAAAGATCGGACTTATTTTGGCCGAGATATGCAAGTTATGAAGCTCCAAAAATCTTATTTTTTTGTTAATGCTGAAAATATTACATGGTCATCTTTGAATGCTCATAACTCGGGTATTTGATGTCGGATCATGGTCATTTTTGGCAAAAAATTTAATTTGCTGGCATGGCCATTTTTAAATGGCAATCTATAATTCTGATCTTAACGAGTCTAAAAAGGTATACCACTCAAAGATCGGACTTATTTTGGCCGAGATATGCAAGTTATGAAGCTCCAAAAATCTTATTTTTTTGTTAATGCTGAAAATATTACATGGTCATCTTTGAATGCTCATAACTCGGGTATTTGATGTCGGATCATGGTCATTTTTGGCAAAAAATGAAATTTGCTGGCATGGCCATTTTAAATGGCAATCTATAATTCTGATCTTAACGAGTCTAAAAAGGTATACCACTCAAAGATCGGACTTATTTTGGCCGAGATATGCAAGTTATGAAGCTCCAAAAATCTTATTTTTTTGTTAATGCTGAAAATATTGCATGGTCATCTTTGAATGCTCATAACTCGGGTATTTGATGTCGGATCATGGTCATTTTTGGCAAAAAATTAAATAAGCTGGCATGGCCATTTTTAAATGGCAATCTATAATTCTGATCTTAACGAGTCTAAAAAGGTATACCACTCAAAGATCGGACTTATTTTGGCCGAGATATGCAAGTTATGAAGCTCCAAAAATCTTATTTTTTTGTTAATGCTGAAAATATTACATGGTCATCTTTGAATGCTCATAACTCGGGTATTTGATGTCGGATCATGGTCATTTTTGGCAAAAAATTAAATTTGCTGGCATGGCCATTTTTAAATGGCAATCTATAATTCTGATCTTAACGAGTCTAAAAAGGTATACCACTCAAAGATCGGACTTATTTTGGCCGAGATATGCAAGTTATGAAGCTCCAAAAATCTTATTTTTTTGTTAATGCTGAAAATATTACATGGTCATCTTTGAATGCTCATAACTCGGGTATTTGATGTCGGATCATGGTCATTTTTGGCAAAAAATTAAATTTGCTGGCATGGCCATTTTTAAATGGCAATCTATAATTCTGATCTTAACGAGTCTAAAAAGGTATACCACTCAAAGATCGGACTTATTTTGGCCGAGATATGCAAGTTATGAAGCTCCAAAAATCTTATTTTTTTGTTAATGCTGAAAATATTACATGGTCATCTTTGAATGCTCATAACTCGGGTATTTGATGTCGGATCATGGTCATTTTTGGCAAAAAATTAAATTTGCTGGCATGGCCATTTTTAAATGGCAATCTATAATTCTGATCTTAACGAGTCTAAAAAGGTATACCACTCAAAGATCGGACTTATTTTGGCCGAGATATGCAAGTTATGAAGCTCCAAAAAATCTTATTTTTTTGTTAATGCTGAAAATATTACATGGTCATCTTTGAATGCTCATAACTCGGGTATTTGATGTCGGATCATGGTCATTTTTGGCAAAAAATGAAATTTGCTGGCATGGCCATTTTTAAATGGCAATCTATAATTCTGATCTTAACGAGTCTAAAAAGGTATACCACTCAAAGATCGGACTTATTTTGGCCGAGATATGCAAGTTATGAAGCTCCAAAAATCTTATTTTTTTGTTAATGCTGAAAATATTACATGGTCATCTTTGAATGCTCATAACTCGGGTATTTGATGTCGGATCATGGTCATTTTTGGCAAAAAATGAAATTTGCTGGCATGGCCATTTTTAAATGGCAATCTATAATTCTGATCTTAACGAGTCTAAAAAGGTATACCACTCAAAGATCGGACTTATTTTGGCCGAGATATGCAAGTTATGAAGCTCCAAAAATCTTATTTTTTTGTTAATGCTGAAAATATTACATGGTTATCTTTGAATGCTCATAACTCGGGTATTTGATGTCGGATCATGGTCATTTTTGGCAAAAAATGAAATTTGCTGGCATGGCCATTTTTAAATGGCAATCTATAATTCTGATCTTAACGAGTCTAAAAAGGTATACCACTCAAAGATCGGACTTATTTTGGCCGAGATATGCAAGTTATGAAGCTCCAAAAATCTTATTTTTTTGTTAATGCTGAAAATATTACATGGTCATCTTTGAATGCTCATAACTCGGGTATTTGATGTCGGATCATGGTCATTTTTGGCAAAAAATGAAATTTGCTGGCATGGCCATTTTTAAATGGCAATCTATAATTCTGATCTTAACGAGTCTAAAAAGGTATACCACTCAAAGATCGGACTTATTTTGGCCGAGATATGCAAGTTATGAAGCTCCAAAAATCTTATTTTTTTGTTAATGCTGAAAATATTACATGGTCATCTTTGAATGCTCATAACTCGGGTATTTGATGTCGGATCATGGTCATTTTTGGCAAAAAATTAAATTTGCTGGCATGGCCATTTTTAAATGGCAATCTATAATTCTGATCTTAACGAGTCTAAAAAGGTATACCACTCAAAGATCGGACTTATTTTGGCCGAGATATGCAAGTTATGAAGCTCCAAAAATCTTATTTTTTTGTTAATGCTGAAAATATTACATGGTCATCTTTGAATGCTCATAACTCGGGTATTTGATGTCGGATCATGGTCATTTTTGGCAAAAAATGAAATTTGCTGGCATGGCCATTTTTAAATGGCAATCTATAATTCTGATCTTAACGAGTCTAAAAAGGTATACCACTCAAAGATCGGACTTATTTTGGCCGAGATATGCAAGTTATGAAGCTCCAAAAATCTTATTTTTTTGTTAATGCTGAAAATATTACATGGTCATCTTTGAATGCTCATAACTCGGGTATTTGATGTCGGATCATGGTCATTTTTGGCAAAAAATTAAATTTGCTGGCATGGCCATTTTTAAATGGCAATCTATAATTCTGATCTTAACGAGTCTAAAAAGGTATACCACTCAAAGATCGGACTTATTTTGGCCGAGATATGCAAGTTATGAAGCTCCAAAAATCTTATTTTTTTGTTAATGCTGAAAATATTACATGGTCATCTTTGAATGCTCATAACTCGGGTATTTGATGTCGGATCATGGTCATTTTTGGCAAAAAATTAAATTTGCTGGCATGGCCATTTTTAAATGGCAATCTATAATTCTGATCTTAACGAGTCTAAAAAGGTATACCACTCAAAGATCGGACTTATTTTGGCCGAGATATGCAAGTTATGAAGCTCCAAAAATCTTATTTTTTTGTTAATGCTGAAAATATTACATGGTCATCTTTGAATGCTCATAACTCGGGTATTTGATGTCGGATCATGGTCATTTTTGGCAAAAAATGAAATTTGCTGGCATGGCCATTTTTAAATGGCAATCTATAATTCTGATCTTAACGAGTCTAAAAAGGTATACCACTCAAAGATCGGACTTATTTTGGCCGAGATATGCAAGTTATGAAGCTCCAAAAATCTTATTTTTTTGTTAATGCTGAAAATATTACATGGTCATCTTTGAATGCTCATAACTCGGGTATTTGATGTCGGATCATGGTCATTTTTGGCAAAAAATGAAATTTGCTGGCATGGCCATTTTTAAATGGCAATCTATAATTCTGATCTTAACGAGTCTAAAAAGGTATACCACTCAAAGATCGGACTTATTTTGGCCGAGATATGCAAGTTATGAAGCTCCAAAAATCTTATTTTTTTGTTAATGCTGAAAATATTACATGGTTATCTTTGAATGCTCATAACTCGGGTATTTGATGTCGGATCATGGTCATTTTTGGCAAAAAATGAAATTTGCTGGCATGGCCATTTTTAAATGGCAATCTATAATTCTGATCTTAACGAGTCTAAAAAGGTATACCACTCAAAGATCGGACTTATTTTGGCCGAGATATGCAAGTTATGAAGCTCCAAAAATCTTATTTTTTTGTTAATGCTGAAAATATTACATGGTCATCTTTGAATGCTCATAACTCGGGTATTTGATGTCGGATCATGGTCATTTTTGGCAAAAAATTTAATTTGCTGGCATGGCCATTTTTAAATGGCAATCTATAATTCTGATCTTAACGAGTCTAAAAAGGTATACCACTCAAAGATCGGACTTATTTTGGCCGAGATATGCAAGTTATGAAGCTCCAAAAATCTTATTTTTTTGTTAATGCTGAAAATATTACATGGTCATCTTTGAATGCTCATAACTCGGGTATTTGATGTCGGATCATGGTCATTTTTGGCAAAAAATGAAATTTGCTGGCATGGCCATTTTTAAATGGCAATCTATAATTTTGATCTTAACGAGTCTAAAAAGGTATACCACTCAAAGATCGGACTTATTTTGGCCGAGATATGCAAGTTATGAAGCTCCAAAAATCTTATTTTTTTGTTAATGCTGAAAATATTACATGGTCATCTTTGAATGCTCATAACTCGGGTATTTGATGTCGGATCATGGTCATTTTTGGCAAAAAATGAAATTTGCTGGCATGGCCATTTTTAAATGGCAATCTATAATTCTGATCTTAACGAGTCTAAAAAGGTATACCACTCAAAGATCGGACTTATTTTGGCCGAGATATGCAAGTTATGAAGCTCCAAAAATCTTATTTTTTTGTTAATGCTGAAAATATTACATGGTCATCTTTGAATGCTCATAACTCGGGTATTTGATGTCGGATCATGGTCATTTTTGGCAAAAAATTAAATTTGCTGGCATGGCCATTTTTAAATGGCAATCTATAATTCTGATCTTAACGAGTCTAAAAAGGTATACCACTCAAAGATCGGACTTATTTTGGCCGAGATATGCAAGTTATGAAGCTCCAAAAATCTTATTTTTTTGTTAATGCTGAAAATATTACATGGTCATCTTTGAATGCTCATAACTCGGGTATTTGATGTCGGATCATGGTCATTTTTGGCAAAAAATGAAATAAGCTGGCATGGCCATTTTTAAATGGCAATCTATAATTCTGATCTTAACGAGTCTAAAAAGGTATACCACTCAAAGATCGGACTTATTTTGGCCGAGATATGCAAGTTATGAAGCTCCAAAAATCTTATTTTTTTGTTAATGCTGAAAATATTACATGGTCATCTTTGAATGCTCATAACTCGGGTATTTGATGTCGGATCATGGTCATTTTTGGCAAAAAATTAAATTTGCTGGCATGGCCATTTTTAAATGGCAATCTATAATTCTGATCTTAACGAGTCTAAAAAGGTATACCACTCAAAGATCGGACTTATTTTGGCCGAGATATGCAAGTTATGAAGCTCCAAAAACCTTATTTTTTTGTTAATGTTGAAAATATTACATGGTCATCTTTGAATGCTCATAACTCGGGTATTTGATGTCGGATCATGGTCATTTTTGGCAAAAAATTAAATTTGCTGGCATGGCCATTTTTAAATGGCAATCTATAATTCTGATCTTAACGAGTCTAAAAAGGTATACCACTCAAAGATCGGACTTATTTTGGCCGAGATATGCAAGTTATGAAGCTCCAAAAATCTTATTTTTTTGTTAATGCTGAAAATATTACATGGTCATCTTTGAATGCTCATAACTCGGGTATTTGATGTCGGATCATGGTCATTTTTGGCAAAAAATGAAATTTGCTGGCATGGCCATTTTTAAATGGCAATCTATAATTCTGATCTTAACGAGTCTAAAAAGGTATACCACTCAAAGATCGGACTTATTTTGGCCGAGATATGCAAGTTATGAAGCTCCAAAAATCTTATTTTTTTGTTAATGCTGAAAATATTACATGGTCATCTTTGAATGCTCATAACTCGGGTATTTGATGTCGGATCATGGTCATTTTTGGCAAAAAATGAAATTTGCTGGCATGGCCATTTTTAAATGGCAATCTATAATTCTGATCTTAACGAGTCTAAAAAGGTATACCACTCAAAGATCGGACTTATTTTGGCCGAGATATGCAAGTTATGAAGCTCCAAAAATCTTATATTTTTGTTAATGCTGAAAATATTACATGGTCATCTTTGAATGCTCATAACTCGGGTATTTGATGTCGGATCATGGTCATTTTTAGCAAAAAAATTAAATTTGCTGGCATGGCCATTTTTGAATGGCAATCTATAATTCTGATCTTTACGAGTCTAAAAAGGTATACCACTCAAAGATCGGACTTATTTTGGCCGAGATATGCAAGTTATGAAGCTCCAAAAATCTTATTTTTTTGTTAATGTTGAAAATATTACATGGTTATCTTTGAATGCTCATAACTCGGGTATTTGATGTCGGATCATGGTCATTTTTGGCAAAAAATGAAATTTTCTGGCATGGCCATTTTTAAATGGCAATCTATAATTCTGATCTTAACGAGTCTAAAAAGGTATACCACTCAAAGATCGGACTTATTTTGGCCGAGATATGCAAGTTATGAAGTTCCAAAAATCTTATTTTTTTGTTAATGCTGAAAATATTACATGGTCATCTTTGAATGCTCATAACTCGGGTATTTGATGTCGGATCATGGTCATTTTTGGAAAAAAATTAAATTTGCTGGCATGGCCATTTTTAAATGGCAATCTATAATTCTGATCTTAACGAGTCTAAAAAGGTATACCACTCAAAGATCGGACTTATTTTGGCCGAGATATGCAAGTTATGAAGCTCCAAAAATCTTATTTTTTTGTTAATGCTGAAAATATTACATGGTCATCTTTGAATGCTCATAACTCGGGTATTTGATGTCGGATCATGGTCATTTTTAGCAAAAAAATTTTCTGGCATGGCCATTTTTGAATGGCAATCTATAATTCTGATCTTTACGAGTCTAAAAAGGTATACCACTCAAAGATCGGACTTATTTTGGCCGAGATATTACATGGTTATCTGTGAATGCTCATAACTCGGGTATTTGATGTCGGATCATGGTCATTTTTGGCAAAAAATGAAATTTGCTGGCATGGCCATTTTTAAATGGCAATCTATAATTCTGATCTTAACGAGTCTAAAAAGGTATACCACTCAAAGATCGGACTTATTTTTGGCCGAGATATGCAAGTTATGAAGCTCCAAAAATCTTATTTTTTTGTTAATGCTGAAAATATTACATGGTCATCTTTGAATGCTCATAACTCGGGTATTTGATGTCGGATCATGGTCATTTTTGGCAAAAAATTAAATTTGCTGGCATGGCCATTTTTAAATGGCAATCTATAATTCTGATCTTAACGAGTCTAAAAAGGTATACCACTCAAAGATCGGACTTATTTTGGCCGATATATGCAAGTTATGAAGCTCCAAAAATCTTATTTTTTTGTTAATGCTGAAAATATTACATGGTCATCTTTGAATGCTCATAACTCGGGTATTTGATGTCGGATCATGGCCATTTTTGGCAAAAAATTAAATTTGCTGGCATGGCCATTTTTAAATGGCAATCTATAATTCTGATCTTAACGATTCTAAAAAGGTATACCACTCAACGATTGGACTTATTTTGGCCGAGATATGCAAGTTATGAAGCTCCAAAAATCTTATTTTTTTGTTAATGCTGAAAATATTACATGGTCATCTTTGAGTGCTCATAACTCGGGTATTTGATGTCGGATCATGGTCATTTTTGGCAAAAAATGAAATTTGCTGGCATGGCCATTTTTAAATGGCAATCTATAATTCTGATCTTAACGAGTCTAAAAAGGTATACCACTCAAAGATCGGACTTATTTTGGCCGAGATATGCAAGTTATGAAGCTCCAAAAATCTTATTTTTTTGTTAATGCTGAAAATATTACATGATCATCTTTGAATGCTCATAACTCGGGTATTTGATGTCGGATCATGGTCATTTTTGGCAAAAAATGAAATTTGCTGGCATGGCCATTTTTAAATGGCAATCTATAATTCTGATCTTAACGAGTCTAAAAAGGTATACCACTCAAAGATCGGACTTATTTTGGCCGAGATATGCAAGTTATGAAGCTCCAAAAATCTTATTTTTTTGTTAATGCTGAAAATATTACATGGTCATCTTTGAATGCTCATAACTCGGGTATTTGATGTCGGATCATGGTCATTTTTGGCAAAAAATGAAATTTGCTGGCATGGCCATTTTTAAATGGCAATCTATAATTCTGATCTTAACGAGTCTAAAAAGGTATACCACTCAACGATCGGACTTATTTTGGCCGAGATATGCAAGTTATGAAGCTCCAAAAATCTTATTTTTTTGTTAATGCTGAAAATATTACATGGTCATCTTTGAATGCTCATAACTCGGGTATTTGATGTCGGATCATGGTCATTTTTGGCAAAAAATTAAATTTGCTCGCATGGCCATTTTTAAATGGCAATCTATAACTCTGATCTTTACGAGTCTAAAAAGGTATACCACTCAAAGATCGGACTTATTTTGGCCGAGATATGCAAGTTATGAAGCTCCAAAAATCTTATTTTTTTGTTAATGCTGAAAATATTACATGGTCATCTTTGAATGCTCATAACTCGGGTATTTGATGTCGGATCATGGTCACTTTTGGCAAAAAATGAAATAAGCTGGCATGGCCATTTTTAAATGGCAATCTATAATTCTGATCTTAACGAGTCTAAAAAGGTATACCACTCAAAGATCGGACTTGTTTAAAAAAAAAAAAATTTAATTTTATTGTT
>JAWNPD010000479.1:0-31306 GCA_035045305.1 Drosophila maculinotata
TAGTCATTTTTGGCAAAAAATGAAATTTTCTGGCATGGCCATTTTTAAATGGCAATCTATAATTCTGATCTTAACGAGTCTAAAAAGGTATACCACTCAAAGATCGGACTTATTTTGGCCGAGATATGCAAGTTATGAAGCTCCAAAAATCTTATTTTTTTGTTAATGCTGAAAATATTACATGGTCATCTTTGAATGCTCATAACTCGGGTATTTGATGTCGGATCATGGTCATTTTTGGCAAAAAATGAAATTTGCTGGCATGGCCATTTTTAAATGGCAATCTATAATTCTGATCTTAACGAGTCTAAAAAGGTATACCACTCAAAGATCGGACTTATTTTGGCCGAGATATGCAAGTTATGAAGCTCCAAAAATCTTATTTTTTTGTTAATGCTGAAAATATTACATGGTCATCTTTGAATGCTCATAACTCGGGTATTTGATGTCGGATCATGGTCATTTTTGGCAAAAAATTAAATTTGCTGGCATGGCCATTTTTAAATGGCAATCTATAATTCTGATCTTAACGAGTCTAAAAAGGTATACCACTCAAAGATCGGACTTATTTTGGCCGAGATATGCAAGTTATGAAGCTCCAAAAATCTTATTTTTTTGTTAATGCTGAAAATATTACATGGTCATCTTTGAATGCTCATAACTCGGGTATTTGATGTCGGATCATGGTCATTTTTGGCAAAAAATGAAATTTGCTGGCATGGCCATTTTTAAATGGCAATCTATAATTCTGATCTTAACGAGTCTAAAAAGGTATACCACTCAAAGATCGGACTTATTTTGGCCGAGATATGCAAGTTATGAAGCTCCAAAAATCTTATTTTTTTGTTAATGCTGAAAATATTACATGGTCATCTTTGAATGCTCATAACTCGGGTATTTGATGTCGGATCATGGTCATTTTTGGCAAAAAATGAAATTTGCTGGCATGGCCATTTTTAAATGGCAATCTATAATTCTGATCTTAACGAGTCTAAAAAGGTATACCACTCAAAGATCGGACTTATTTTGGCCGAGATATGCAAGTTATGAAGCTCCAAAAATCTTATTTTTTTGTTAATGCTGAAAATATTACATGGTCATCTTTGAATGCTCATAACTCGGGTATTTGATGTCGGATCATGGTCATTTTTGGCAAAAAATGAAATTTGCTGGCATGGCCATTTTTAAATGGCAATCTATAATTCTGATCTTAACGAGTCTAAAAAGGTATACCACTCAAAGATCGGACTTATTTTGGCCGAGATATGCAAGTTATGAAGCTCCAAAAATCTTATTTTTTTGTTAATGCTGAAAATATTACATGGTCATCTTTGAATGCTCATAACTCGGGTATTTGATGTCGGATCATGGTCATTTTTGGCAAAAAATGAAATTTGCTGGCATGGCCATTTTTAAATGGCAATCTATAATTCTGATCTTAACGAGTCTAAAAAGGTATACCACTCAAAGATCGGACTTATTTTGGCCGAGATATGCAAGTTATGAAGCTCCAAAAATCTTATTTTTTTGTTAATGCTGAAAATATTACATGGTCATCTTTGAATGCTCATAACTCGGGTATTTGATGTCGGATCATGGTCATTTTTGGCAAAAAATTAAATTTGCTGGCATGGCCATTTTTAAATGGCAATCTATAATTCTGATCTTAACGAGTCTAAAAAGGTATACCACTCAAAGATCGGACTTATTTTGGCCGAGATATGCAAGTTATGAAGCTCCAAAAATCTTATTTTTTTGTTAATGCTGAAAATATTACATGGTCATCTTTGAATGCTCATAACTCGGGTATTTGATGTCGGATCATGGTCATTTTTGGCAAAAAATGAAATTTGCTGGCATGGCCATTTTTAAATGGCAATCTATAATTCTGATCTTAACGAGTCTAAAAAGGTATACCACTCAAAGATCGGACTTATTTTGGCCGAGATATGCAAGTTATGAAGCTCCAAAAATCTTATTTTTTTGTTAATGCTGAAAATATTACATGGTCATCTTTGAATGCTCATAACTCGGGTATTTGATGTCGGATCATGGTCATTTTTGGCAAAAAATTAAATTTGCTGGCATGGCCATTTTTAAATGGCAATCTATAATTCTGATCTTAACGAGTCTAAAAAGGTATACCACTCAAAGATCGGACTTATTTTGGCCGAGATATGCAAGTTATGAAGCTCCAAAAATCTTATTTTTTTGTTAATGCTGAAAATATTACATGGTCATCTTTGAATGCTCATAACTCGGGTATTTGATGTCGGATCATGGTCATTTTTGGCAAAAAATGAAATTTGCTGGCATGGCCATTTTTAAATGGCAATCTATAATTCTGATCTTAACGAGTCTAAAAAGGTATACCACTCAAAGATCGGACTTATTTTGGCCGAGATATGCAAGTTATGAAGCTCCAAAAATCTTATTTTTTTGTTAATGCTGAAAATATTACATGGTCATCTTTGAATGCTCATAACTCGGGTATTTGATGTCGGATCATGGTCATTTTTGGCAAAAAATTAAATTTGCTGGCATGGCCATTTTTAAATGGCAATCTATAATTCTGATCTTAACGAGTCTAAAAAGGTATACCACTCAAAGATCGGACTTATTTTGGCCGAGATATGCAAGTTATGAAGCTCCAAAAATCTTATTTTTTTGTTAATGCTGAAAATATTACATGGTCATCTTTGAATGCTCATAACTCGGGTATTTGATGTCGGATCATGGTCATTTTTGGCAAAAAATGAAATTTGCTGGCATGGCCATTTTTAAATGGCAATCTATAATTCTGATCTTAACGAGTCTAAAAAGGTATACCACTCAAAGATCGGACTTATTTTGGCCGAGATATGCAAGTTATGAAGCTCCAAAAATCTTATTTTTTTGTTAATGCTGAAAATATTACATGGTCATCTTTGAATGCTCATAACTCGGGTATTTGATGTCGGATCATGGTCATTTTTGGCAAAAAATTAAATTTGCTGGCATGGCCATTTTTAAATGGCAATCTATAATTCTGATCTTAACGAGTCTAAAAAGGTATACCACTCAAAGATCGGACTTATTTTGGCCGAGATATGCAAGTTATGAAGCTCCAAAAATCTTATTTTTTTGTTAATGCTGAAAATATTACGTGGTCATTTTTGAATGCTCATAACTCGGGTATTTGATGTCGGATCATAGTCATTTTTGGCAAAAAATTAAATTTGCTGGCATGGCCATTTTTAAATGGCAATCTATAATTCTGATCTTAACGAGTCTAAAAAGGTATACCACTCAAAGATCGGACTTATTTTGGCCGAGATATGCAAGTTATGAAGCTCCAAAAATCTTATTTTTTTGTTAATGCTGAAAATATTACATGGTCATCTTTGAATGCTCATAACTCGGGTATTTGATGTCGGATCATGGTCATTTTTGGCAAAAAATGAAATTTGCTGGCATGGCCATTTTTAAATGGCAATCTATAATTCTGATCTTAACGAGTCTAAAAAGGTATACCACTCAAAGATCGGACTTATTTTGGCCGAGATATGCAAGTTATGAAGCTCCAAAAATCTAATTTTTTTGTTAATGCTGAAAATATTACATGGTCATCTTTGAATGCCCATAACTCGGGTATTTGATGTCGGATCATGGTCATTTTTGGCAAAAAATTAAATTTGCTGGCATGGCCATTTTTAAATGGCAATCTATAATTCTGATCTTAACGAGTCTAAAAAGGTATACCACTCAAAGATCGGACTTATTTTGGCCGAGATATGCAAGTTATGAAGCTCCAAAAATCTTATTTTTTTGTTAATGCTGAAAATATTACATGGTCATCTTTGAATGCTCATAACTCGGGTATTTGATGTCGGATCATGGTCATTTTTGGCAAAAAATGAAATTTGCTGGCATGGCCATTTTTAAATGGCAATCTATAATTCTGATCTTAACGAGCCTAAAAAGGTATACCACTCAAAGATCGGACTTATTTTGGCCGAGATATGCAAGTTATGAAGCTCCAAAAATCTAATTTTTTTGTTAATGCTGAAAATATTACATGGTCATCTTTGAATGCTCATAACTTAAGTATTTGATGTCGGATCATGGTCATTTTTGGCAAAAAATTAAATTTGCTGGCATGGCCATTTTTAAATGGCAATCTATAATTCTGATCTTAACGAGTCTAAAAAGGTATACCACTCAAAGATCGGACTTATTTTGGCCGAGATATGCAAGTTATGAAGCTCCAAAAATCTTATTTTTTTGTTAATGCTGAAAATATTACATGGTCATCTTTGAATGCTCATAACTCGGGTATTTGATGTCGGATCATGGTCATTTTTGGCAAAAAATGAAATTTGCTGGCATGGCCATTTTTAAATGGCAATCTATAATTCTGATCTTAACGAGTCTAAAAAGGTATACCACTCAAAGATCGGACTTATTTTGGCCGAGATATGCAAGTTATGAAGCTCCAAAAATCTTATTTTTTTGTTAATGCTGAAAATATTACATGGTCATCTTTGAATGCTCATAACTCGGGTATTTGATGTCGGATCATGGTCATTTTTGGCAAAAAATTAAATTTGCTGGCATGGCCATTTTTAAATGGCAATCTATAATTCTGATCTTAACGAGTCTAAAAAGGTATACCACTCAAAGATCGGACTTATTTTGGCCGAGATATGCAAGTTATGAAGCTCCAAAAATCTTATTTTTTTGTTAATGCTGAAAATATTACATGGTCATCTTTGAATGCTCATAACTCGGGTATTTGATGTCGGATCATGGTCATTTTTGGCAAAAAATTAAATTTGCTGGCATGGCCATTTTTAAATGGCAATCTATAATTCTGATCTTAACGAGTCTAAAAAGGTATACCACTCAAAGATCGGACTTATTTTGGCCGAGATATGCAAGTTATGAAGCTCCAAAAATCTTATTTTTTTGTTAATGCTGAAAATATTACATGGTCATCTTTGAATGCTCATAACTCGGGTATTTGATGTCGGATCATGGTCATTTTTGGCAAAAAATTAAATTTGCTGGCATGGCCATTTTTAAATGGCAATCTATAATTCTGATCTTAACGAGTCTAAAAAGGTATACCACTCAAAGATCGGACTTATTTTGGCCGAGATATGCAAGTTATGAAGCTCCAAAAATCTTATTTTTTTGTTAATGCTGAAAATATTACATGGTCATTTTTGAATGCTCATAACTCGGGTATTTGATGTCGGATCATGGTCATTTTTGGCAAAAAATTAAATTTGCTGGCATGGCCATTTTTAAATGGCAATCTATAATTCTGATCTTAACGAGTCTAAAAAGGTATACCACTCAAAGATCGGACTTATTTTGGCCGAGATATGCAAGTTATGAAGCTCCAAAAATCTTATTTTTTTGTTAATGCTGAAAATATTACATGGTCATCTTTGAATGCTCATAACTCGGGTATTTGATGTCGGATCATGGTCATTTTTGGCAAAAAATGAAATTTGCTGGCATGGCCATTTTTAAATGGCAATCTATAATTCTGATCTTAACGAGTCTAAAAAGGTATACCACTCAAAGATCGGACTTATTTTGGCCGAGATATGCAAGTTATGAAGCTCCAAAAATCTTATTTTTTTGTTAATGCTGAAAATATTACATGGTCATCTTTGAATGCTCATAACTCGGGTATTTGATGTCGGATCATGGTCATTTTTGGCAAAAAATGAAATTTGCTGGCATGGCCATTTTTAAATGGCAATCTATAATTCTGATCTTAACGAGTCTAAAAAGGTATACCACTCAAAGATCGGACTTATTTTGGCCGAGATATGCAAGTTATGAAGCTCCAAAAATCTTATTTTTTTGTTAATGCTGAAAATATTACATGGTCATCTTTGAATGCTCATAACTCGGGTATTTGATGTCGGATCATGGTCATTTTTGGCAAAAAATGAAATTTGCTGGCATGGCCATTTTTAAATGGCAATCTATAATTCTGATCTTAACGAGTCTAAAAAGGTATACCACTCAAAGATCGGACTTATTTTGGCCGAGATATGCAAGTTATGAAGCTCCAAAAATCTTATTTTTTTGTTAATGCTGAAAATATTACATGGTCATCTTTGAATGCTCATAACTCGGGTATTTGATGTCGGATCATGGTCATTTTTGGCAAAAAATTAAATTTGCTGGCATGGCCATTTTTAAATGGCAATCTATAATTCTGATCTTAACGAGTCTAAAAAGGTATACCACTCAAAGATCGGACTTATTTTGGCCGAGATATGCAAGTTATGAAGCTCCAAAAATCTTATTTTTTTGTTAATGCTGAAAATATTACATGGTCATCTTTGAATGCTCATAACTCGGGTATTTGATGTCGGATCATGGTCATTTTTGGCAAAAAATGAAATTTGCTGGCATGGCCATTTTTAAATGGCAATCTATAATTCTGATCTTAACGAGTCTAAAAAGGTATACCACTCAAAGATCGGACTTATTTTGGCCGAGATATGCAAGTTATGAAGCTCCAAAAATCTTATTTTTTTGTTAATGCTGAAAATATTACATGGTCATCTTTGAATGCTCATAACTCGGGTATTTGATGTCGGATCATGGTCATTTTTGGCAAAAAATGAAATTTGCTGGCATGGCCATTTTTAAATGGCAATCTATAATTCTGATCTTAACGAGTCTAAAAAGGTATACCACTCAAAGATCGGACTTATTTTGGCCGAGATATGCAAGTTATGAAGCTCCAAAAATCTTATTTTTTTGTTAATGCTGAAAATATTACATGGTCATCTTTGAATGCTCATAACTCGGGTATTTGATGTCGGATCATGGTCATTTTTGGCAAAAAATTAAATTTGCTGGCATGGCCATTTTTAAATGGCAATCTATAATTCTGATCTTAACGAGTCTAAAAAGGTATACCACTCAAAGATCGGACTTATTTTGGCCGAGATATGCAAGTTATGAAGCTCCAAAAATCTTATTTTTTTGTTAATGCTGAAAATATTACATGGTCATCTTTGAATGCTCATAACTCGGGTATTTGATGTCGGATCATGGTCATTTTTGGCAAAAAATGAAATTTGCTGGCATGGCCATTTTTAAATGGCAATCTATAATTCTGATCTTAACGAGTCTAAAAAGGTATACCACTCAAAGATCGGACTTATTTTGGCCGAGATATGCAAGTTATGAAGCTCCAAAAATCTTATTTTTTTGTTAATGCTGAAAATATTACATGGTCATCTTTGAATGCTCATAACTCGGGTATTTGATGTCGGATCATGGTCATTTTTGGCAAAAAATTAAATTTGCTGGCATGGCCATTTTTAAATGGCAATCTATAATTCTGATCTTAACGAGTCTAAAAAGGTATACCACTCAAAGATCGGACTTATTTTGGCCGAGATATGCAAGTTATGAAGCTCCAAAAATCTTATTTTTTTGTTAATGCTGAAAATATTACATGGTCATCTTTGAATGCTCATAACTCGGGTATTTGATGTCGGATCATGGTCATTTTTGGCAAAAAATGAAATTTGCTGGCATGGCCATTTTTAAATGGCAATCTATAATTCTGATCTTAACGAGTCTAAAAAGGTATACCACTCAAAGATCGGACTTATTTTGGCCGAGATATGCAAGTTATGAAGCTCCAAAAATCTTATTTTTTTGTTAATGCTGAAAATATTACATGGTCATCTTTGAATGCTCATAACTCGGGTATTTGATGTCGGATCATGGTCATTTTTGGCAAAAAATTAAATTTGCTGGCATGGCCATTTTTAAATGGCAATCTATAATTCTGATCTTAACGAGTCTAAAAAGGTATACCACTCAAAGATCGGACTTATTTTGGCCGAGATATGCAAGTTATGAAGCTCCAAAAATCTTATTTTTTTGTTAATGCTGAAAATATTACATGGTCATCTTTGAATGCTCATAACTCGGGTATTTGATGTCGGATCATGGTCATTTTTGGCAAAAAATGAAATTTGCTGGCATGGCCATTTTTAAATGGCAATCTATAATTCTGATCTTAACGAGTCTAAAAAGGTATACCACTCAAAGATCGGACTTATTTTGGCCGAGATATGCAAGTTATGAAGCTCCAAAAATCTTATTTTTTTGTTAATGCTGAAAATATTACATGGTCATTTTTGAATGCTCATAACTCGGGTATTTGATGTCGGATCATAGTCATTTTTGGCAAAAAATGAAATTTGCTGGCATGGCCATTTTTAAATGGCAATCTATAATTCTGATCTTAACGAGTCTAAAAAGGTATACCACTCAAAGATCGGACTTATTTTGGCCGAGATATGCAAGTTATGAAGCTCCAAAAATCTTATTTTTTTGTTAATGCTGAAAATATTACATGGTCATCTTTGAATGCTCATAACTCGGGTATTTGATGTCGGATCATGGTCATTTTTGGCAAAAAATGAAATTTGCTGGCATGGCCATTTTTAAATGGCAATCTATAATTCTGATCTTAACGAGTCTAAAAAGGTATACCACTCAAAGATCGGACTTATTTTGGCCGAGATATGCAAGTTATGAAGCTCCAAAAATCTTATTTTTTTGTTAATGCTGAAAATATTACATGGTCATCTTTGAATGCTCATAACTCGGGTATTTGATGTCGGATCATGGTCATTTTTGGCAAAAAATGAAATTTGCTGGCATGGCCATTTTTAAATGGCAATCTATAATTCTGATCTTAACGAGTCTAAAAAGGTATACCACTCAAAGATCGGACTTATTTTGGCCGAGATATGCAAGTTATGAAGCTCCAAAAATCTTATTTTTTTGTTAATGCTGAAAATATTACATGGTCATCTTTGAATGCTCATAACTCGGGTATTTGATGTCGGATCATGGTCATTTTTGGCAAAAAATTAAATTTGCTGGCATGGCCATTTTTAAATGGCAATCTATAATTCTGATCTTAACGAGTCTAAAAAGGTATACCACTCAAAGATCGGACTTATTTTGGCCGAGATATGCAAGTTATGAAGCTCCAAAAATCTTATTTTTTTGTTAATGCTGAAAATATTACATGGTCATCTTTGAATGCTCATAACTCGGGTATTTGATGTCGGATCATGGTCATTTTTGGCAAAAAATGAAATTTGCTGGCATGGCCATTTTTAAATGGCAATCTATAATTCTGATCTTAACGAGTCTAAAAAGGTATACCACTCAAAGATCGGACTTATTTTGGCCGAGATATGCAAGTTATGAAGCTCCAAAAATCTTATTTTTTTGTTAATGCTGAAAATATTACATGGTCATCTTTGAATGCTCATAACTCGGGTATTTGATGTCGGATCATGGTCATTTTTGGCAAAAAATGAAATTTGCTGGCATGGCCATTTTTAAATGGCAATCTATAATTCTGATCTTAACGAGTCTAAAAAGGTATACCACTCAAAGATCGGACTTATTTTGGCCGAGATATGCAAGTTATGAAGCTCCAAAAATCTTATTTTTTTGTTAATGCTGAAAATATTACATGGTCATCTTTGAATGCTCATAACTCGGGTATTTGATGTCGGATCATGGTCATTTTTGGCAAAAAATGAAATTTGCTGGCATGGCCATTTTTAAATGGCAATCTATAATTCTGATCTTAACGAGTCTAAAAAGGTATACCACTCAAAGATCGGACTTATTTTGGCCGAGATATGCAAGTTATGAAGCTCCAAAAATCTTATTTTTTTGTTAATGCTGAAAATATTACATGGTCATCTTTGAATGCTCATAACTCGGGTATTTGATGTCGGATCATGGTCATTTTTGGCAAAAAATTAAATTTGCTGGCATGGCCATTTTTAAATGGCAATCTATAATTCTGATCTTAACGAGTCTAAAAAGGTATACCACTCAAAGATCGGACTTATTTTGGCCGAGATATGCAAGTTATGAAGCTCCAAAAATCTTATTTTTTTGTTAATGCTGAAAATATTACATGGTCATCTTTGAATGCTCATAACTCGGGTATTTGATGTCGGATCATGGTCATTTTTGGCAAAAAATGAAATTTGCTGGCATGGCCATTTTTAAATGGCAATCTATAATTCTGATCTTAACGAGTCTAAAAAGGTATACCACTCAAAGATCGGACTTATTTTGGCCGAGATATGCAAGTTATGAAGCTCCAAAAATCTTATTTTTTTGTTAATGCTGAAAATATTACATGGTCATTTTTGAATGCTCATAACTCGGGTATTTGATGTCGGATCATAGTCATTTTTGGCAAAAAATGAAATTTGCTGGCATGGCCATTTTTAAATGGCAATCTATAATTCTGATCTTAACGAGTCTAAAAAGGTATACCACTCAAAGATCGGACTTATTTTGGCCGAGATATGCAAGTTATGAAGCTCCAAAAATCTTATTTTTTTGTTAATGCTGAAAATATTACATGGTCATCTTTGAATGCTCATAACTCGGGTATTTGATGTCGGATCATAGTCATTTTTGGCAAAAAATTAAATTTTCTGGCATGGCCATTTTTAAATGGCAATCTATAATTCTGATCTTAACGAGTCTAAAAAGGTATACCACTCAAAGATCGGACTTATTTTGGCCGAGATATGCAAGTTATGAAGCTCCAAAAATCTTATTTTTTTGTTAATGCTGAAAATATTACATGGTCATCTTTGAATGCTCATAACTCGGGTATTTGATGTCGGATCATGGTCATTTTTGGCAAAAAATGAAATTTGCTGGCATGGCCATTTTTAAATGGCAATCTATAATTCTGATCTTAACGAGTCTAAAAAGGTATACCACTCAAAGATCGGACTTATTTTGGCCGAGATATGCAAGTTATGAAGCTCCAAAAATCTTATTTTTTTGTTAATGCTGAAAATATTACATGGTCATCTTTGAATGCTCATAACTCGGGTATTTGATGTCGGATCATGGTCATTTTTGGCAAAAAATTAAATTTGCTGGCATGGCCATTTTTAAATGGCAATCTATAATTCTGATCTTAACGAGTCTAAAAAGGTATACCACTCAAAGATCGGACTTATTTTGGCCGAGATATGCAAGTTATGAAGCTCCAAAAATCTTTTTTTTTTGTTAATGCTGAAAATATTACATGGTCATCTTTGAATGCTCATAACTCGGGTATTTGATGTCGGATCATGGTCATTTTTGGCAAAAAATGAAATTTGCTGGCATGGCCATTTTTAAATGGCAATCTATAATTCTGATCTTAACGAGTCTAAAAAGGTATACCACTCAAAGATCGGACTTATTTTGGCCGAGATATGCAAGTTATGAAGCTCCAAAAATCTTATTTTTTTGTTAATGCTGAAAATATTACATGGTCATCTTTGAATGCTCATAACTCGGGTATTTGATGTCGGATCATGGTCATTTTTGGCAAAAAATTAAATTTGCTGGCATGGCCATTTTTAAATGGCAATCTATAATTCTGATCTTAACGAGTCTAAAAAGGTATACCACTCAAAGATCGGACTTATTTTGGCCGAGATATGCAAGTTATGAAGCTCCAAAAATCTTATTTTTTTGTTAATGCTGAAAATATTACATGGTCATCTTTGAATGCTCATAACTCGGGTATTTGATGTCGGATCATGGTCATTTTTGGCAAAAAATGAAATTTGCTGGCATGGCCATTTTTAAATGGCAATCTATAATTCTGATCTTAACGAGTCTAAAAAGGTATACCACTCAAAGATCGGACTTATTTTGGCCGAGATATGCAAGTTATGAAGCTCCAAAAATCTTATTTTTTTGTTAATGCTGAAAATATTACATGGTCATTTTTGAATGCTCATAACTCGGGTATTTGATGTCGGATCATAGTCATTTTTGGCAAAAAATTAAATTTGCTGGCATGGCCATTTTTAAATGGCAATCTATAATTCTGATCTTAACGAGTCTAAAAAGGTATACCACTCAAAGATCGGACTTATTTTGGCCGAGATATGCAAGTTATGAAGCTCCAAAAATCTTATTTTTTTGTTAATGCTGAAAATATTACATGGTCATCTTTGAATGCTCATAACTCGGGTATTTGATGTCGGATCATGGTCATTTTTGGCAAAAAATGAAATTTGCTGGCATGGCCATTTTTAAATGGCAATCTATAATTCTGATCTTAACGAGTCTAAAAAGGTATACCACTCAAAGATCGGACTTATTTTGGCCGAGATATGCAAGTTATGAAGCTCCAAAAATCTTATTTTTTTGTTAATGCTGAAAATATTACATGGTCATCTTTGAATGCTCATAACTCGGGTATTTGATGTCGGATCATGGTCATTTTTGGCAAAAAATGAAATTTGCTGGCATGGCCATTTTTAAATGGCAATCTATAATTCTGATCTTAACGAGTCTAAAAAGGTATACCACTCAAAGATCGGACTTATTTTGGCCGAGATATGCAAGTTATGAAGCTCCAAAAATCTTATTTTTTTGTTAATGCTGAAAATATTACATGGTCATCTTTGAATGCTCATAACTCGGGTATTTGATGTCGGATCATGGTCATTTTTGGCAAAAAATTAAATTTGCTGGCATGGCCATTTTTAAATGGCAATCTATAATTCTGATCTTAACGAGTCTAAAAAGGTATACCACTCAAAGATCGGACTTATTTTGGCCGAGATATGCAAGTTATGAAGCTCCAAAAATCTTATTTTTTTGTTAATGCTGAAAATATTACATGGTCATCTTTGAATGCTCATAACTCGGGTATTTGATGTCGGATCATGGTCATTTTTGGCAAAAAATGAAATTTGCTGGCATGGCCATTTTTAAATGGCAATCTATAATTCTGATCTTAACGAGTCTAAAAAGGTATACCACTCAAAGATCGGACTTATTTTGGCCGAGATATGCAAGTTATGAAGCTCCAAAAATCTTATTTTTTTGTTAATGCTGAAAATATTACATGGTCATCTTTGAATGCTCATAACTCGGGTATTTGATGTCGGATCATAGTCATTTTTGGCAAAAAATGAAATTTGCTGGCATGGCCATTTTTAAATGGCAATCTATAATTCTGATCTTAACGAGTCTAAAAAGGTATACCACTCAAAGATCGGACTTATTTTGGCCGAGATATGCAAGTTATGAAGCTCCAAAAATCTTATTTTTTTGTTAATGCTGAAAATATTACATGGTCATCTTTGAATGCTCATAACTCGGGTATTTGATGTCGGATCATGGTCATTTTTGGCAAAAAATTAAATTTGCTGGCATGGCCATTTTTAAATGGCAATCTATAATTCTGATCTTAACGAGTCTAAAAAGGTATACCACTCAAAGATCGGACTTATTTTGGCCGAGATATGCAAGTTATGAAGCTCCAAAAATCTTATTTTTTTGTTAATGCTGAAAATATTACATGGTCATCTTTGAATGCTCATAACTCGGGTATTTGATGTCGGATCATGGTCATTTTTGGCAAAAAATTAAATTTGCTGGCATGGCCATTTTTAAATGGCAATCTATAATTCTGATCTTAACGAGTCTAAAAAGGTATACCACTCAAAGATCGGACTTATTTTGGCCGAGATATGCAAGTTATGAAGCTCCAAAAATCTTATTTTTTTGTTAATGCTGAAAATATTACATGGTCATCTTTGAATGCTCATAACTCGGGTATTTGATGTCGGATCATGGTCATTTTTGGCAAAAAATGAAATTTGCTGGCATGGCCATTTTTAAATGGCAATCTATAATTCTGATCTTAACGAGTCTAAAAAGGTATACCACTCAAAGATCGGACTTATTTTGGCCGAGATATGCAAGTTATGAAGCTCCAAAAATCTTATTTTTTTGTTAATGCTGAAAATATTACATGGTCATCTTTGAATGCTCATAACTCGGGTATTTGATGTCGGATCATGGTCATTTTTGGCAAAAAATGAAATTTGCTGGCATGGCCATTTTTAAATGGCAATCTATAATTCTGATCTTAACGAGTCTAAAAAGGTATACCACTCAAAGATCGGACTTATTTTGGCCGAGATATGCAAGTTATGAAGCTCCAAAAATCTTATTTTTTTGTTAATGCTGAAAATATTACATGGTCATCTTTGAATGCTCATAACTCGGGTATTTGATGTCGGATCATGGTCATTTTTGGCAAAAAATGAAATTTGCTGGCATGGCCATTTTTAAATGGCAATCTATAATTCTGATCTTAACGAGTCTAAAAAGGTATACCACTCAAAGATCGGACTTATTTTGGCCGAGATATGCAAGTTATGAAGCTCCAAAAATCTTATTTTTTTGTTAATGCTGAAAATATTACATGGTCATCTTTGAATGCTCATAACTCGGGTATTTGATGTCGGATCATGGTCATTTTTGGCAAAAAATGAAATTTGCTGGCATGGCCATTTTTAAATGGCAATCTATAATTCTGATCTTAACGAGTCTAAAAAGGTATACCACTCAAAGATCGGACTTATTTTGGCCGAGATATGCAAGTTATGAAGCTCCAAAAATCTTATTTTTTTGTTAATGCTGAAAATATTACATGGTCATCTTTGAATGCTCATAACTCGGGTATTTGATGTCGGATCATGGTCATTTTTGGCAAAAAATGAAATTTGCTGGCATGGCCATTTTTAAATGGCAATCTATAATTCTGATCTTAACGAGTCTAAAAAGGTATACCACTCAAAGATCGGACTTATTTTGGCCGAGATATGCAAGTTATGAAGCTCCAAAAATCTTATTTTTTTGTTAATGCTGAAAATATTACATGGTCATCTTTGAATGCTCATAACTCGGGTATTTGATGTCGGATCATGGTCATTTTTGGCAAAAAATTAAATTTGCTGGCATGGCCATTTTTAAATGGCAATCTATAATTCTGATCTTAACGAGTCTAAAAAGGTATACCACTCAAAGATCGGACTTATTTTGGCCGAGATATGCAAGTTATGAAGCTCCAAAAATCTTATTTTTTTGTTAATGCTGAAAATATTACATGGTCATCTTTGAATGCTCATAACTCGGGTATTTGATGTCGGATCATGGTCATTTTTGGCAAAAAATGAAATTTGCTGGCATGGCCATTTTTAAATGGCAATCTATAATTCTGATCTTAACGAGTCTAAAAAGGTATACCACTCAAAGATCGGACTTATTTTGGCCGAGATATGCAAGTTATGAAGCTCCAAAAATCTTATTTTTTTGTTAATGCTGAAAATATTACATGGTCATCTTTGAATGCTCATAACTCGGGTATTTGATGTCGGATCATGGTCATTTTTGGCAAAAAATGAAATTTGCTGGCATGGCCATTTTTAAATGGCAATCTATAATTCTGATCTTAACGAGTCTAAAAAGGTATACCACTCAAAGATCGGACTTATTTTGGCCGAGATATGCAAGTTATGAAGCTCCAAAAATCTTATTTTTTTGTTAATGCTGAAAATATTACATGGTCATCTTTGAATGCTCATAACTCGGGTATTTGATGTCGGATCATGGTCATTTTTGGCAAAAAATGAAATTTGCTGGCATGGCCATTTTTAAATGGCAATCTATAATTCTGATCTTAACGAGTCTAAAAAGGTATACCACTCAAAGATCGGACTTATTTTGGCCGAGATATGCAAGTTATGAAGCTCCAAAAATCTTATTTTTTTGTTAATGCTGAAAATATTACATGGTCATCTTTGAATGCTCATAACTCGGGTATTTGATGTCGGATCATGGTCATTTTTGGCAAAAAATGAAATTTGCTGGCATGGCCATTTTTAAATGGCAATCTATAATTCTGATCTTAACGAGTCTAAAAAGGTATACCACTCAAAGATCGGACTTATTTTGGCCGAGATATGCAAGTTATGAAGCTCCAAAAATCTTATTTTTTTGTTAATGCTGAAAATATTACATGGTCATCTTTGAATGCTCATAACTCGGGTATTTGATGTCGGATCATGGTCATTTTTGGCAAAAAATGAAATTTGCTGGCATGGCCATTTTTAAATGGCAATCTATAATTCTGATCTTAACGAGTCTAAAAAGGTATACCACTCAAAGATCGGACTTATTTTGGCCGAGATATGCAAGTTATGAAGCTCCAAAAATCTTATTTTTTTGTTAATGCTGAAAATATTACATGGTCATCTTTGAATGCTCATAACTCGGGTATTTGATGTCGGATCATGGTCATTTTTGGCAAAAAATGAAATTTGCTGGCATGGCCATTTTTAAATGGCAATCTATAATTCTGATCTTAACGAGTCTAAAAAGGTATACCACTCAAAGATCGGACTTATTTTGGCCGAGATATGCAAGTTATGAAGCTCCAAAAATCTTATTTTTTTGTTAATGCTGAAAATATTACATGGTCATCTTTGAATGCTCATAACTCGGGTATTTGATGTCGGATCATGGTCATTTTTGGCAAAAAATGAAATTTGCTGGCATGGCCATTTTTAAATGGCAATCTATAATTCTGATCTTAACGAGTCTAAAAAGGTATACCACTCAAAGATCGGACTTATTTTGGCCGAGATATGCAAGTTATGAAGCTCCAAAAATCTTATTTTTTTGTTAATGCTGAAAATATTACATGGTCATCTTTGAATGCTCATAACTCGGGTATTTGATGTCGGATCATGGTCATTTTTGGCAAAAAATGAAATTTGCTGGCATGGCCATTTTTAAATGGCAATCTATAATTCTGATCTTAACGAGTCTAAAAAGGTATACCACTCAAAGATCGGACTTATTTTGGCCGAGATATGCAAGTTATGAAGCTCCAAAAATCTTATTTTTTTGTTAATGCTGAAAATATTACATGGTCATCTTTGAATGCTCATAACTCGGGTATTTGATGTCGGATCATGGTCATTTTTGGCAAAAAATGAAATTTGCTGGCATGGCCATTTTTAAATGGCAATCTATAATTCTGATCTTAACGAGTCTAAAAAGGTATACCACTCAAAGATCGGACTTATTTTGGCCGAGATATGCAAGTTATGAAGCTCCAAAAATCTTATTTTTTTGTTAATGCTGAAAATATTACATGGTCATCTTTGAATGCTCATAACTCGGGTATTTGATGTCGGATCATGGTCATTTTTGGCAAAAAATGAAATTTGCTGGCATGGCCATTTTTAAATGGCAATCTATAATTCTGATCTTAACGAGCCTAAAAAGGTATACCACTCAAAGATCGGACTTATTTTGGCCGAGATATGCAAGTTATGAAGCTCCAAAAATCTTATTTTTTTGTTAATGCTGAAAATATTACATGGTCATCTTTGAATGCTCATAACTCGGGTATTTGATGTCGGATCATGGTCATTTTTGGCAAAAAATGAAATTTGCTGGCATGGCCATTTTTAAATGGCAATCTATAATTCTGATCTTAACGAGTCTAAAAAGGTATACCACTCAAAGATCGGACTTATTTTGGCCGAGATATGCAAGTTATGAAGCTCCAAAAATCTTATTTTTTTGTTAATGCTGAAAATATTACATGGTCATCTTTGAATGCTCATAACTCGGGTATTTGATGTCGGATCATGGTCATTTTTGGCAAAAAATGAAATTTGCTGGCATGGCCATTTTTAAATGGCAATCTATAATTCTGATCTTAACGAGTCTAAAAAGGTATACCACTCAAAGATCGGACTTATTTTGGCCGAGATATGCAAGTTATGAAGCTCCAAAAATCTTATTTTTTTGTTAATGCTGAAAATATTACATGGTCATCTTTGAATGCTCATAACTCGGGTATTTGATGTCGGATCATGGTCATTTTTGGCAAAAAATGAAATTTGCTGGCATGGCCATTTTTAAATGGCAATCTATAATTCTGATCTTAACGAGTCTAAAAAGGTATACCACTCAAAGATCGGACTTATTTTGGCCGAGATATGCAAGTTATGAAGCTCCAAAAATCTTATTTTTTTGTTAATGCTGAAAATATTACATGGTCATCTTTGAATGCTCATAACTCGGGTATTTGATGTCGGATCATGGTCATTTTTGGCAAAAAATGAAATTTGCTGGCATGGCCATTTTTAAATGGCAATCTATAATTCTGATCTTAACGAGTCTAAAAAGGTATACCACTCAAAGATCGGACTTATTTTGGCCGAGATATGCAAGTTATGAAGCTCCAAAAATCTTATTTTTTTGTTAATGCTGAAAATATTACATGGTCATCTTTGAATGCTCATAACTCGGGTATTTGATGTTGGATCATGGTCATTTTTGGCAAAAAATGAAATTTGCTATCATGGCCATTTTTAAATGTCAATCTATAATTCTGATCTTAACGAGTCTAAAAAGGTATACCACTCAAAGATTGGACTTATTTTGGCCGAGATATGCAAGTTATGAAGCTCCAAAAATCTTATTTTTTTGTTAATGCTGAAAATATTACATGGTTATCTTTGAATGCTCATAACTCGGGTATTTGATGTCGGATCATGGACATTTTTGGCAAAAAATTAAATTTGCTGGCATGGCCATTTTTAAATTGCAATCTATAATTCTGATCTTAACGAGTCTAAAAAGGTATACCACTCAAAGATCGGACTTATTTTGGCCGAGATATGCAAGTTATGAAGCTCCAAAAATCTTATTTTTTTGTTAATGCTGAAAATATTACATTGTCATCTTTGAATGCTCATAACTCGGGTATTTGATGTCGGATCATGGTCATTTTTGGCAAAAAATGAAATTTGCTGGCATGGCCATTTTTAAATGGCAATCTATAATTCTGATCTTAACGAGTCTAAAAAGGTATACCACTCAAAGATCGGACTTATTTTGGCCGAGATATGCAAGTTATGAAGCTCCAAAAATCTTATTTTTTTGTTAATGCTGAAAATATTACATGGTCATCTTTGAATGCTCATAACTCGGGTATTTGATGTCGGATCATGGTCATTTTTGGCAAAAAATGAAATTTGCTGGCATGGCCATTTTTAAATGGCAATCTATAATTCTGATCTTAACGAGTCTAAAAAGGTATACCACTCAAAGATCGGACTTATTTTGGCCGAGATATGCAAGTTATGAAGCTCCAAAAATCTTATTTTTGTGTTAATGCTGAAAATATTACATGGTCATTTTTGAATGCTCATAACTCGGGTAATTGATAACGGATCATGGTCATTTTTGGCAAAAAATGAAATAAGCTGGCATGGCCATTTTTAAATTGCAATCATTTATTCTCATCTTTACGAGTCTAAAAAGGAATACCACTCAAAGATAGGACTTATTTTGGCCGAGATATGGAAGTTATGAAGCTCCAAAAATCTTATATTTTTGTTAATGCTGAAAATATTACATGGTCATTTTTGAATGCTCATAACTCGGGTATTTGATGTCGGATCATGGTCATTTTTGGCAAAAAATTAAATTTGCTGGCATGGCCTTTTTTAAATGGCAATCTATAATTCTGATCTTAACGAGTCTAAAAAGGTATACCACTCAAAGATCGGACTTATTTTGGCCGAGATATGCAAGTTATGAAGCTCCAAAAATCTTATTTTTTTGTTAATGCTGAAAATATTACATGGTCATCTTTGAATGCTCAGAACTCGGGTATTTGATGTCGGATCATGGTCATTTTTGGCAAAAAATTAAATTTGCTGGCATGGCCATTTTTAAATGGCAATCTATAATTCTGATCTTAACGAGTCTAAAAAGGTATACCACTCAAAGATCGGACTTATTTTGGCCGAGATATGCAAGTTATGAAGCTCCAAAAATCTTATTTTTTTGTTAATGCTGAAAATATTACATGGTCATCTTTGAATGCTCATAACTCGGGTATTTGATGTCGGATCATGGTCATTTTTGGCAAAAAATTAAATTTTCTGGCATGGCCATTTTTAAATGGCAATCTATAATTCTGATCTTAACGAGTCTAAAAAGGTATACCACTCAAAGATCGGACTTATTTTGGCCGAGATATGCAAGTTACGAAGCTCCAAAAATCTTATTTTTTTGTTAATGCTGAAAATATTACATGGTCATCTTTGAATGCTCATAACTCGGGTATTTGATGTCGGATCATGGTCATTTTTGGCACAAAATGAAATTAGCTGGCATGGCCATTTTTAAATGGCAATCTGTAATTCTGATCTTAACGAGTCTAAAAAGGTATACCACTCAAAGATCGGACTTATTTTGGCCGAGATATGCAAGTTATGAAGCTCCAAAAATCTTATTTTTGTGTTAATGCTGAAAATATTACATGGTCATTTTTGAATGCTCATAACTCGGGTATTTGATGTCGGATCATGGTCATTTTTGGCAAAAAATGAAATAAGCTGGCATGGCCATTTTTAAATGGCAATCTATAATTCTCATCTTAACGAGTCTAAAAAGGTATACCACTCAAAGATCGGACTTATTTTGGCCGAGATACGCAAGTTATGAAGCTCCAAAAATCTTATTTTTTTGTTAATGCTGAAAATATTACATGGTCATCTTTGAATGCTCATTACTCGGGTATTTGATGTCGGATCATGGTCATTTTTGGCAAAAAATGAAATTTGCTGGCATGGCCATTTTTAAATGGCAATCTGTAATTCTGATCTTAACGAGTCTAAAAAGGTATACCACTCAAAGATCGGACTTATTTTGGCCGAGATATGGAAGTTATGAAGCTCCAAAAATCTTATATTTTTGTTAATGCTGAAAATATTACATGGTCATTTTTGAATGCTCATAACTCGGGTATTTGATGTCGGATCATGGTCATTTTTGGCAAAAAATTAAATTTGCTGGCATGGCCATTTTTAAATGGCAATCTATAATTCTGATCTTAACGAGTCTAAAAAGGTATACCACTCAAAGATCGGACTTATTTTGGCCGAGATATGCAAGTTATGAAGCTCCAAAAATCTAATTTTTTTGTTAATGCTGAAAATATTACATGGTCATCTTTGAATGCTCATAACTCGGGTATTTGATGTCGGATCATGGTCATTTTTGGCAAAAAATTAAATTTGCTGGCATGGCCATTTTTAAATGGCAATCTATAATTCTGATCTTAACGAGTCTAAAAAGGTATACCACTCAAAGATCGGACTTATTTTGGCCGAGATATGCAAGTTATGAAGCTCCAAAAATCTTATTTTTTTGTTAGTGCTGAAAATATTACATGGCTATCTTTGAATGCTCATAACTCGGGTATTTGATGTCGGATCATGGTCATTTTTGGCAAAAAATGAAATTTTCTGGCATGGCCATTTTTAAATGGCAATCTATAATTCTGATCTTAACGAGTCTAAAAAGGTATACCACTCAAAGATCGGACTTATTTTGGCCGAGATATGCAAGTTATGAAGCTCCAAAAATCTTTTTTTTTTGTTAATGCTGAAAATATTACATTGTCATCTTTGAATGCTCATAACTCGGGTATTTGATGTCGGATCATGGTCATTTTTGGCAAAAAATGAAATTTGCTGGCATGGCCATTTTTAAATGGCAATCTATAATTCTGATCTTAACGAGTCTAAAAAGGTATACCACTCAAAGATCGGACTTATTTTGGCCGAGATATGCAAGTTATGAAGCTCCAAAAATCTTATTTTTTTGTTAATGCTGAAAATATTACATGGTTATCTTTGAATGCTCATAACTCGGGTATTTGATGTCGGATCATGGTCATTTTTGGCAAAAAATGAAATTTGCTGGCATGGCCATTTTTAAATGGCAATCTATAATTCTGATCTTAACGAGTCTAAAAAGGTATACCACTCAAAGATCGGACTTATTTTGGCCGAGATATGCAAGTTATGAAGCTCCAAAAATCTTATTTTTTTGTTAATGCTGAAAATATTACATGGTCATCTTTGAATGCTCATAACTCGGGTATTTGATGTCGGATCATGGTCATTTTTGGCAAAAAATTAAATTTTCTGGCATGGCCATTTTTAAATGGCAATCTATAATTCTGATCTTAACGAGTCTAAAAAGGTATACCACTCAAAGATCGGACTTATTTTGTCCGAGATATGCAAGTTATGAAGCTCCAAAAATCTTATTTTTTTGTTAATGCTGAAAATATTACATGGTCATCTTTGAATGCTCATAACTCGGGTATTTGATGTCGGATCATGGTCATTTTTGGCAAAAAATGAAATTTGCTGGCATGGCCATTTTTAAATGGCAATCTGTAATTCTGATCTTAACGAGTCTAAAAGGGTATACCACTCAAAGATAGGACTTATTTTGGCCGAGATATGCAAGTTATGAAGCTCCAAAAATCTTATTTTTTTGTTAATGCTGAAAATATTACATGGTCATCTTTGAATGCTCATAACTCGGGTATTTGATGTCGGATCATGGTCATTTTTGGCAAAAAATGAAATTAGCTGGCATGGTCATTTTTAAATGGCAATCTGTAATTCTGATCTTAACGAGTCTAAAAAGGTATACCACTCAAAGATCGGACTTATTTTGGCCGAGATATGCAAGTTATGAAGCTCCAAAAATCTTATTTTTTTGTTAATGCTGAAAATATTACATGGTCATCTTTGAATGCTCATAACTCGGGTATTTGATGTCGGATCATGGTCATTTTTGGCAAAAAATGAAATTAGCTGGCATGGTCATTTTTAAATGGCAATCTATAATTCTGATCTTAACGAGTCTAAAAAGGTATACCACTCAAAGATCGGACTTATTTTGGCCGAGATATGCAAGTTATGAAGCTCCAAAAATCTTATTTTTTTGTTAATGCTGAAAATATTACATGGTCATCTTTGAATGCTCATAACTCGGGTATTTGATGTCGGATCATGGTCATTTTTGGCAAAAAATGAAATTAGCTGGCATGGCCATTTTTAAATGGCAATCTGTAATTCTGATCTTAACGAGTCTAAAAAGGTATACCACTCAAAGATCGGACTTATTTTGGCCGAGATATGCAAGTTATGAAGCTCCAAAAATCTTATTTTTTTGTTAATGCTGAAAATATTACATGGTCATCTTTGAATGCTCATAACTCGGGTATTTGATGTCGGATCATGGTCATTTTTGGCAAAAAATTAAATTTGCTGGCATGGCCATTTTTAAATGGCAATCTGTAATTCTGATCTTAACGAGTCTAAAAAGGTATACCACTCAAAGATCGGACTTATTTTGGCCGAGATATGCAAGTTATGAAGCTCCAAAAATCTTATTTTTTTGTTAATGCTGAAAATATTACATGGTCATCTTTGAATGCTCATAACTCGGGTATTTGATGTCGGATCATGGTCATTTTTGGCAAAAAATGAAATTTTCTGGCATGGCCATTTTTAAATGGCAATCTATAATTCTGATCTTAACGAGTCTAAAAAGGTATACCACTCAAAGATCGGACTTATTTTGGCCGAGATATGCAAGTTATGAAGCTCCAAAAATCTTATTTTTTTGTTAATGCTGAAAATATTACATGGTCATCTTTGAATGCTCATAACTCGGGTATTTGATGTCGGATCATGGTCATTTTTGGCAAAAAATTAAATTTGCTGGCATGGCCATTTTTAAATGGCAATCTATAATTCTGATCTTAACGAGTCTAAAAAGGTATACCACTCAAAGATCGGACTTATTTTGGCCGAGATATGCAAGTTATGAAGCTCCAAAAATTTTATTTTTTTGTTAATGCTGAAAATATTACATGGCTATCTTTGAATGCTCATAACTCGGGTATTTGATGTCGGATCATGGTCATTTTTGGCAAAAAATTAAATTTTCTGGCATGTCCATTTTTAATTGGCAATCTATAATTCTGATCTTAACGAGTCTAAAAAGGTATACCACTCAAAGATCGGACTTATTTTGGCCGAGATATGCAAGTTACGAAGCTCCAAAAATCTTATTTTTTTGTTAATGCTGAAAATATTACATGGTCATCTTTGAATGCTCATAACTCGGGTATTTGATGTCGGATCATGGTCATTTTTGGCAAAAAATGAAATTAGCTGGCATGGCCATTTTTAAATGGCAATCTGTAATTCTGATCTTAACGAGTCTAAAAAGGTATACCACTCAAAGATCGGACTTATTTTGGCCGAGATATGCAAGTTATGAAGCTCCAAAAATCTTATTTTTTTGTTAATGCTGAAAATATTACATGGTCATCTTTGAATGCTCATAACTCGGGTATTTGATGTCGGATCATGGTCATTTTTGGCAAAAAATTAAATTTGCTGGCATGGCCATTTTTAAATGGCAATCTATAATTCTGATCTTAACGAGTCTAAAAAGGTATACCACTCAAAGATCGGACTTATTTTGGCCGAGATATGCAAGTTATGAAGCTCCAAAAATCTTATTTTTTTGTTAATGCTGAAAATATTACATGGTCATTTTTGAATGCTCATAACTCGGGTATTTGATGTCGGATCATGGTCATTTTTGGCAAAAAATGAAATTTGCTGGCATGGCCATTTTTAAATGGCAATCTATAATTCTGATCTTAACGAGTCTAAAAAGGTATACCACTCAAAGATCGGACTTATTTTGGCCGAGATATGCAAGTTATGAAGCTCCAAAAATCTTATTTTTTTGTTAATGCTGAAAATATTACATGGTCATCTTTGAATGCTCATAACTCGGGTATTTGATGTCGGATCATGGTCATTTTTGGCAAAAAATTAAATTTGCTGGCATGGCCATTTTTAAATGGCAATCTATAATTCTGATCTTAACGAGTCTAAAAAGGTATACCACTCAAAGATCGGACTTATTTTGGCCGAGATATGCAAGTTATGAAGCTCCAAAAATCTTATTTTTTTGTTAATGCTGAAAATATTACATGGTCATCTTTGAATGCTCATAACTCGGGTATTTGATGTCGGATCATGGTCATTTTTGGCAAAAAATGAAATTTGCTGGCATGGCCATTTTTAAATGGCAATCTATAATTCTGATCTTAACGAGTCTAAAAAGGTATACCACTCAAAGATCGGACTTATTTTGGCCGAGATATGCAAGTTATGAAGCTCCAAAAATCTTATTTTTTTGATAATGCTGAAAATATTACATGGTCATCTTTGAATGCTCATAACTCGGGTATTTGATGTCGGATCATGGTCATTTTTGGCAAAAAATGAAATTTGCTGGCATGGCCATTTTTAAATGGCAATCTATAATTCTGATCTTAACGAGTCTAAAAAGGTATACCACTCAAAGATCGGACTTATTTTGGCCGAGATATGCAAGTTATGAAGCTCCAAAAATCTTATTTTTTTGTTAATGCTGAAAATATTACATGGTCATCTTTGAATGCTCATAGCTCGGGTATTTGATGTCGGATCATGGTCATTTTTGGCAAAAAATGAAATTTGCTGGCATGGCCATTTTTAAATGGCAATCTATAATTCTGATCTTAACGTGTCTAAAAAGGTATACCACTCAAAGATTGGACTTATTTTGGCCGAGATATGCAAGTTATGAAGCTCCAAAAATCTTATTTTTTTGTTAATGCTTAAAATATTACATGGTCATCTTTGAATGCTTATAACTCGGGTATTTGATGTCGGATCATGGTCATTTTTGGCAAAAAATGAAATTTGCTGGCATGGCCATTTTTAAATGGCAATCTATAATTCTGATCTTAACGAGTCTAAAAAGGTATACCACTCAAAGATCGGACTTATTTTGGCCGAGATATGCAAGTTACGAAGCTCCAAAAATCTTATTTTTTTGTTAATGCTGAAAATATTACATGGTCATCTTTGAATGCTCATAACTCGGGTATTTGATGTCGGATCATGGTCATTTTTGGCAAAAAATGAAATTAGCTGGCATGGCCATTTTTAAATGGCAATCTATAATTCTGATCTTAACGAGTCTAAAAAGGTATACCACTCAAATATCGGACTTATTTTGGCCGAGATATGCAAGTTATGAAGCTCAAAAAATCTTATTTTTTTGTTAATGCTGAAAATATTACATGGTCATCTTTGAATGCTCATAACTCGGGTATTTGATGTCGGATCATGGTCATTTTTGGCAAAAAATGAAATTTGCTGGCATGGCCATTTTTAAATGGCAATCTATAATTCTGATCTTAACGAGTCTAAAAAGGTATACCACTCAAAGATCGGACTTATTTTGGCCGAGATATGCAAGTTATGAAGCTCCAAAAATCTTATTATTTTGTTAATGCTGAAAATATTACATGGTCATCTTTGAATGCTCATACCACGGGTATTTGATGTCGGATCATGGTCATTTTTGGCAAAAAATTTAATTTGCTGGCATGGCCATTTTTAAATGGCAATCTATAATTCTGATCTTAACGAGTCTAAAAAGGTATACCACTCAAAGATCGGACTTATTTTGGCCGAGATATGCAAGTTATGAAGCTCCAAAAATCTTATTTTTTTGTTAATGCTGAAAATATTACATGGTCATCTTTGAATGCTCATAACTCGGGTATTTGATGTCGGATCATGGTCATTTTTGGCAAAAAATTAAATTTGCTGGCATGGCCATTTTTAAATGGCAATCTATAATTCTGATCTTAACGAGTCTAAAAAGGTATACCACTCAAAGATCGGACTTATTTTGGCCGAGATATGCAAGTTATGAAGCTCCAAAAATCTTATTTTTTTGTTAATGCTGAAAATATTACATGGTCATCTTTGAATGCTCATAACTCGGGTTTTTGATGTCGGATCATGGTTTTTTTTGGCAAAATATGAAATTTGCTGGCATGGCCATTTTTAAATGGCAATCTATAATTCTGATCTTAACGAGTCTAAAAAGGTATACCACTCAAAGATCGGACTTATTTTGGCCGAGATATGCAACTTATGAAATTTGCTGGCATGGCCATTTTTAAATGGCAATCTATAATTCTGATCTTAACGAGTCTAAAAAGGTATACCACTCAAAGATCGGACTTATTTTGGCCGAGATATGCAAGTTATGAAGCTCCAAAAATCGCATTTTTTTGTTAATGCTGAAAATATTACATGGTCATCTTTGAATGCTCATAACTCGGGTATTTGATGTCGGATCATGGTCATTTTTGGCAAAAAATGAAATTTGCTGGCATGGCCATTTTTAAATGGCAATCTATAATTCTGATCTTAACGAGTCTAAAAAGGTATACCACTCAAAGATCGGACTTATTTTGGCCGAGATATGCAACTTATGAAGCTCCAAAAATCGCATTTTTTTGTTAATGCTGAAAATATTACATGGTCATCTTTGAATGCTCATAACTCGGGTATTTGATGTCGGATCATGGTCATTTTTGGCAAAAAATTAAATTTGCTGGCATGGCCATTTTTAAATGGCAATCTATAATTCTGATCTTAACGAGTCTAAAAAGGTATACCACTCAAAGATCGGACTTATTTTGGCCGAGATATGCAACTTATGAAGCTCCAAAAATCGCATTTTTTTGTTAATGCTGAAAATATTACATGGTCATCTTTGAATGCTCATAACTCGGGTATTTGATGTCGGATCATGGTCATTTTTGGCAAAAAATGAAATTTGCTGGCATGGCCATTTTTAAATGGCAATCTATAATTCTGATCTTAACGAGTCTAAAAAGGTATACCACTCAAAGATCGGACTTATTTTGGCCGAGATATGCAACTTATGAAGCTCCAAAAATCTTATTTTTTTGTTAATGCTGAAAATATTACATGGTCATCTTTGAATGCTCATAACTCGGGTATTTGATGTCGGATCATGGTCATTTTTGGCAAAAAATGAAATTTGCTGGCATGGCCATTTTTAAATGGCAATCTATAATTCTGATCTTAACGAGTCTAAAAAGGTATACCACTCAAAGATCGGACTTATTTTGGCCGAGATATGAAAGTTACGAAGCTCCAAAAATCTTATTTTTTTGTTAATGCTGAAAATATTACATGGTCATCTTTGAATGCTCATAACTCGGGTATTTGATGTCGGATCATGGTTTTTTTTGGCAAAAAATGAAATTTGCTGGCATGGCCATTTTTAAATGGCAATCTATAATTATGATCTTAATGAGTCTAAAAAGGTATACCACCCAAAAATCGGACTTATTTTGGCCGAGATATGCAAGTTATGAAGCTCCAAAAATCTTATTTTTTTGTTAATGCTGAAAATATTACATGGTCATCTTTGAATGCTCATAACTCGGGTATTTGATGTCGGATCATGGTCATTTTTGGCAAAAAATGAAATTTGCTGGCATGGCCATTTTTAAATGGCAATCTATTATTCTGATCTTAACGAGTCTAAAAAGGTATACCACTCAAAGATCGGACTTATTTTGGCCGAGATATGCAAGTTATGAAGCTGCAAAAATCTTATTTTTTTGTTAATGCTGAAAATATTACATGGTCATTTTTTAATGCTCATAACTCGGGTATTTGATGTCGGATCATGGTCATTTTTGGAAAAAAATGAAATTTGCTGGCATGGCCATTTTTAAATGGCAATCTATAATTTTGATCTTATCGAGTCTAAAAAGGTATACCACCCAAAAATCGGACTTATTTTGGCCGAGATATGCAAGTTATGAAGCTCCAAAAATCTTATTTTTTTGGTAATGCTGAAAATATTACATGGTCATCTTTGAATGCTCATAACTCGGGTATTTGATGTCGGATCATGGTCATTTTTGGCAAAAAATGAAATAAGCTGGCATGGCCATTTTTAAATGGCAATCTATAATTCTGATCTTAACGAGTCTAAAAAGGTATACCACTCAAAGATCGGACTTATTTTGGCTGAGATATGCAAGTTATGAAGCTCCAAAAATCTTATTTTTTTGTTAATGCTGAAAATATTACATGGTCATCTTTGAATGCTCATAACTCGGGTATTTGATGTCGGATCATGGTCATTTTTGGCAAAAAATGAAATTTGCTGGCATGGCCATTTTTAAATGGCAATCTATAATTCTGATCTTAACGAGTCTAAAAAGGTATACCACTCAAAGATCGGACTTATTTTGGCCGAGATATGCAAGTTATGAAGCTCCAAAAATCTTATTTTTTTGTTTATGCTGAAAATATTACATGGTCATTTTTGAATGCTCATAACTCGGGTATTTGATGTCGGATCATGGTCATTTTTGGAAAAAATGAAATAAGCTGGCATGGCCATTTTTAAATGGCAATCTATAATTCTGATCTTAACGAGTCTAAAAAGGTATACCACCCAAAAATCGGACTTATTTTGGCCGAGATATGCAAGTTATGAAGCTCCAAAAATCTTATTTTTTTGTTAATGCTGAAAATATTACATGGTCATCTTTGAATGCTCATAACTCGGGTATTTGATGTCGGATCATGGTCATTTTTGGCAAAAAATGAAATTTGCTGGCATGGCCATTTTTAAATGGCAATCTATAATTCTGATCTTAACGAGTCTAAAAAGGTATACCACTCAAAGATCGGACTTATTTTGGCCGAGATATGCAAGCTATGAAGCTCCAAAAATCGAATTTTTTTGTTAATGCTGAAAATATTACATGGTCATCTTTGAATGCTCATAACTCTAATATTTGATGTCGGATCATGGTCATTTTTGGCAAAAAATTAAATTTGCTGGCATGTCCATTTTTAAATGGCAATCTATAATTCTGATCTTTACGAGTCTAAAAAGGTATACCACTCAAAGATCGGACTTATTTTGGCCGAGATATGCAAGTTATGAAGCTCCAAAAATCTTATTTTTTTGTTAATGCTGAAAATATTACATGGTCATCTTTGAATGCTCATAACTCGGGTATTTGATGTCGGATCATGGTCATTTTTGGCAAAAAATTAAATAAGCTGGCATGGCCATTTTTAAATGGCAATCTATAATTCTGATCTTAACGAGTCTAAAAATGTATACCACTCAAAGATCAGACTTATTTTGGCCGAGATATGCAAGTTATAAAGCTCCAAAAATCTTATTTTTTTGTTAATGCTGAAAATATTACATGTTCATCTTTGAATGCTTATAACTCGGGTATTTGATGTCGGATCATGGTCATTTTTGGCAAAAAATGAAATTAGCTGGCATGGCCATTTTTAAATGACAATCTATAATTCTGATCTTAACGAGTCTAAAAAGGTATACCACTCAAAGATCGGACTTATTTTGGCCGAGATATGCAAGTTATGAAGCTCCAAAAATCTTATTTTTTTGTTAATGCTGAAAATATTACATGGTCATCTTTGAATGCTCATAACTCGGGTATTTGATGTCGGATCATGGTCATTTTTGGCAAAAAATGAAATTTGCTGGCATGGCCATTTTTAAATGGCAATCTATAATTCTGATCTTAACGAGTCTAAAAAGGTATACCACTCAAAGATCGGACTTATTTTGGCCGAGATATGCAACTTATGAAGCTCCAAAAATCTTATTTTTTTGTTAATGCTGAAAATATTACATGGTCATCTTTGAATGCTCATAACTCGGGTATTTGATGTCGGATCATGGTCATTTTTGGCAAAAAATGAAATTTGCTGGCATGGCCATTTTTAAATGGCAATCTATAATTCTGATCTTAACGAGTCTAAAAAGGTATACCACTCAAAGATCGGACTTATTTTGGCCGAGATATGCAAGTTATGAAGCTCCAAAAATCTTATTTTTTTGTTAATGCTGAAAATATTACATGGTCATCTTTGAATGCTCATAACTCGGGTATTTGATGTCGGATCATGGTCATTTTTGGCAAAAAATGAAATAAGCTGGCATGGCCATTTTTAAATGGCAATCTATAATTCTGATCTTAACGAGTCTAAAAAGGTATACCACTCAAAGATCGGACTTATTTTGGCCGAGATATGCAAGTTATGAAGCTCCAAAAATCTTATTTTTTTGTTAATGCTGAAAATATTACATGGTCATCTTTGAATGCTCATAACTCGGGTATTTGATGTCGGATCATGGTCATTTTTGGCAAAAAATTAAATTTGCTGGCATGGCCATTTTTAAATGGCAATCTATAATTCTGATCTTTACGAGTCTAAAAAGGTATACCACTCAAAGATCGGACTTATTTTGGCCGAGATATGCAAGTTATGAAGCTCCAAAAATCTTATTTTTTTGTTAATGCTGAAAATATTACATGGTCATCTTTGAATGCTCATAACTCGGGTATTTGATGTCGGATCATGGTCATTTTTGGCAAAAAATGAAATAAGCTGGCATGGCCATTTTTAAATAGCAATCTATAATTCTGATCTTAACGAGTCTAAAAAGGTATACCACTCAAAGATCGGACTTATTTTGGCCGAGATATGCAAGTTATGAAGCTCCAAAAATCTTATTTTTTTGTAAATGCTGAAAATATTACATG